>CM021100.1:78564158-78597010 GCA_007115665.2 Sequoiadendron giganteum
CTCCCTCTCTCTCCCTCTCTCCCTCTCCCTCTCCCTCTCCCTCTCCCTCTCCCTCTCCCTCTCCCTTTGGTCTATGTGTGTACAAATCGGATATCTGATTCAAATCGGATCGGATATCCGATTTGTGAAACTCCATTGTGCAGAGATAAAATGTTACCGTTGCAGAACATGTTTTACAAATCGGATATCCGATTTGTGGGCCATAGAAAAACCCCATTTGGACCGTTTTTGTGCATTCCAACGGACCCTGCATTCTATTTGCAGCACTTTGCAAGCGATAAAAGCACGGTTTCAGATAGGAAGAGACAAAGATGAACTTTTAGGAGATTATTGTACTCAAATTTGTCATACATAATGATTTTTTAGCATCTTTTATTTGGTATAATAGGGAGCAGCAGTCGTCGGAAGCAAAAACGTAAGAGAAAGCTGACAAAAGAACAAATTGAAGGATATAGACAAAGAGATAGAGAAGGTCATAGAAAGAAAATACAAGGTATGTTAAATATTGGTGAACCTAAGCCCTATGGTCTTTCAAGTGAAGAGGAAATTGAATATGTTCAAGGTGAAAATGTAGAACATGTTATTGAAATTGGGAATGAAAATGATCAAATTGATATTGAAAATTTTCAAGGTGAAAATGTTGGAATTGAAGATGTTGAACATGATATTGAAATTGGGAATGAAAATTTTGAAATCGATAATGAAAATGTTGGAATTGAATATGTTGAACATGATATTGAAATTGGGAATGAAAATATTGAAATTGATAATGAAAATGTTGGAATTGAAGATGTTGAACATGATATTGAAATTGGGAATGAAATTCTTCAAATTGATATTGAAAATGTTCAAGGTGAAAATTTTGGAAATGAAGATGTTGAACATAATATTGAAGCAAGTGTAAATTATGTTTCACCAGATTACACGAGAAATGAAGAACCTTGTGTGGAAGAAAGAGGTATTCCAAATTCAAGACCTTCAAGGACCCCTAAATGGTTAGTTGAAATTGATAATAACATTATAAACAATTTTGAAGGCAAGAGGTCAACACGAACTATTCGGTTGTGGGCTAGAATACTTTTCAACCAATATTTTAGCGATAAGACATTGATTGAGCAATGCCAACTTTTTGTACAATTGCTAAAGATGCAAAAGATGAGACCTTTGCTAGCCAAATTGAAGATTCGTCTAAACAAGAGGACCGACAATATTCTATTATTGTCAAAAATATTTTTAATGCTCTCAAGTCTATTGGAAAAAATAACAAGGAAAAAGATAAGAGAGTTGCTCGGAGAGTCATTACCATCGCCCTAGTAAGCCATCAATTGAAAAAGGCTCACTTTATGAGACAAAATTGTATTGATTTTGACTTAAATCATAAAACTTTGGATAGAGCACTTGCAAGAAGAGAAAGAATAGATGATCCTCTTCAAAATGATACATGGGATTTTTCTGGAAGGCTTACACGTGTTGATAAGAAGCTAACCGATAATGTAAAGCAAACAATTCAGAAATTTTGGCATGATAACTCTAGAGTATCACCCAATGCAAAGGATGTTTTAAAGTTAAGAATTGACAGTCGAGACCGTACACCGCATCCTAAACATTTCTTGGAATCAATCCAAACAATGTTGTTCAACAAATTTAATCAAACACATCCAAATATGGAAATATCGCAAAGAACTTTTGAAGGTTTGAAGCCATTCTATTGTGTGCCTCTTAAGATTCGTAATACTTGTTGTTGCAAATACCATGTGGAGTTTTCAATGTACCATGAACTATTATGCTATATCCATTCTACTTTGCATACTAATGAAATGTTGGAGGAGTGTGGTGCAATGCATCTTCCGAAATCATCAAGGGACTTGCTAGATCTATTTTTATGTTCTAGGGATGATGGTTCCTTTTTCTATATAAATGATTGTTTAAATGCGAAGTGCTCACAATGTGGTGGCTTGTCAAAGTTTGTTCAATGTTTTCATGAGGGTTTGGAACATGAATTTGGAAAGGATCTTGTTGAGAAAAAGATATATGAGATAGTCAAATATACTTTGCAGAGTGGAGGTGAAGGTTCTAGATGCGAGTTAGTTACAAAAGAATGCAGTGTTGCTGATTTTATTTCAGATTTTAAGGACAATCTTTTCTACAAATATGCAAGGCATAGTCATAGGTCTCAGTGGTTGGATCAAAAATTCAGGATATGTAAGGACTCTTTTCCGATTGGCACTATTATATCAGTGGTTGATTTTTCCAAAAACTACACATTGCAACCACAAAATGAGGTACAATCTCAGTATTACAATTCCACTCAGATTGTTATTTTTGTCCACATAATGTTTAGACATGCACCTAATAGTACAGAGGAGGATCGAAAGATAATCAGAGAGTATCATTTTTATATGAGTGATGATAGATCTCACTCGTCCGAGTATGTCCAACATTGTTTCGAGAATTTTTTTGAGTTCTTGCAGGAGCATGATATAACACTGGGCTAACATCTCATTTGGTCAGATAATTGTATAGGTCAATTCAAGAATGCTCGTATGTTTTATTGGTTGAGTAGAATGCATGTAGAGAGGGGTGTACCTAATATTTGGAGTTTTTTTGAAGCTGTGCATGGGAAAGGGGAGCATGATGGAGCAGGTGCATGTGTAAAAAGAGCTCTAGTTAAGGAGCAAATGAAGATTTCAGGAGCAAAATTCAGTGATGCACGTTCTATTGTTGATTGGTGTAGTTCAGCATTGTCACAGGGAGGGACACTTGATTCAACAGTGCACAGATTCTTTTGGTTGATTGAGGAGGGTACAATGGGAGGAAGATTGGATTGTCATACAATCAAAGATTCTTCAAAGATGCATTCGTTTCGAAGCTCAGATGCAAGCACATGGACCATTTGGACATGACAGTTGGCTTGTTTTTGTTAGAGTTGTATTCAGTGTGAGTGGGATCAATGCGAGTCAAGTGAGTGGGTGGATACATGGGTTCCATAGTATCTAACTCCTTTATCTCAAACTATATCCATGACAAATTACAGAATGGAAAGTTCACTTGATTACGACCGACTTTCAGATCTACTACATCCAGGACATGTTTTTGCAGTTGTTGCATCACAGGGGAATGAAGAGAGATCAGAATATTGGTTGGCTTGATGTGTGCAGGTAAAACACAAGCTAACAAAATCGATGGAAGATGATGATGGGTTCGTGTATCCTACAGATTCAGTTGTGGTTTCAGGAACTTGGTTGTGAACATACATGATTAGAAAGAATGGCATACCTGCATTTGAAGACTACAAGAAACACAAAACCATTCTCATGTATTCACACTTTGTTATAGCAACAAATTTTAAGTTGTTGAAGCATCATGCCAAACCAAAGACAAAACAACTATGGACACTTAGTAATTTTGATCATGAAGCAATATTGGATACTCTTAAGCAAAGAGATGACCCTTCAGGCACACTTGAATAGCATATTCAAGAATGGAAAGTGCAATGCTTAAGCCTCCTTTTTGTTGTGACAGTATAGATATATCATTTGACAAATTTTGCGATATTCTTGGCACGATTGATCATGGACCTGCTGCAACAATAGCCAACTCTGATCCTTTCAAAGAGGTATGCGACATATTACAATATAGATTGGTTATTCAAAGCATCTTTTATAGTTTGCATTACCAATTCATCATCATTCAGTATGTTTAGCTTAATATGGATTTGCTAGTCTAAGCGTATTTTTTGTTGTTACAATATAGATTTATCATTTGAAAAATTTTGTGATATTCTTGGCATGATTGCTCATGGACCTACTGCAACAATAGGCAAATCTAATCCTTTCAGAGAGGTATGTGACAAATTACAATAATATCGATTGGTTATTCTAAGCATATTTTCTATTGTATGTAGTTTAACTGCTACCTTGATGGTTTGTACAGGTGCTTGTCACTCAAAAATGACAACATACTACTCTTGTGGAAGACTATGCTTTGAATGCCTCAAATAGGCAAATTTTGTAAAAATTGAATTTTGAAATGTGAAACAATGAAAAAAGGTCATAACTGTGTATAGGCATAATCTATATCCAGTGATGTTTTTTGAAATACGGTTCAAATGTCTACCATTGTACTTAATCAAGCTACAACCAGAGGTTTTCTTCCTAGTTCTTTCCTGTCGGTATGCTCGTTTGAACCAGGTTTTGTAATATCTCCTATTTATATATAACAAATTACAGTGGCTTGCCACTTTTTCGAAAAAAAAAAAATTAAAAATTTCATTGTGAATTTCATTTTCCATGTAATTGATTCAAGTTGATTGGGCAAGATCTAGGACTTGCAGAATCTTGATCCAACCTTAAATATTTTTTCCCCCACATTTCATTGACATTAGGACTTTGGACTCTTAAGGGAAAACGTCGCTCCAATGCAGCTCAGAGCGATTCGACGTATCTGGGTGCAAAAGAGAACCATACCTAGCATAAACGTACCCATCCAGATGTGTTTGAACAGTTTGTTGGGTTGTACGAGTTTGAGAATGAAAGTTGCACCACTTTGCAACTTTACACTGCTTGCATTTGGCAACTTTTCCCTCAACTGAAAACTCAACACCATGGGAAAATGCCTTCAAGATAGAAAAAACCAAGAGAGGTTATTGTAGATGGTCTCAACACGATCTCATATCCTTAGATGAAGAGTCTGTAAGCATCATGGTTTCTGAGAAATAGTCCGTCAAAGTTTGCTGCCTTTTAGCACTTTGGACTCTTAAGGGAAAACGCCGCTCCGATGTAGCTCAGAGCGATTCGACGTATTTGGGTGCAAAAGAGAAACATACCTAGTGTAAACGTGCCCATCCAAATGTGTTGGAATAGTTTGATGGGTTGTAGGAGTTCAAGAATGAAATTTGTACCACTTTGCAACTTTACACTGCTTGCATTTGGCAACTTTTCCCTCAACTGAAAACTCATCACCACGGGAAAATGCCTTCGAGATAGCGAAAACTGAGAGAGGTTATTGTAGATGGTCCAACACAATCCCATATCCTCAGATGAAGAGTCTGTAAGCATCACGATTTCTAAGAAATAGTCCGTCAAAGTTTGTTGCCTTTTAGTACTTTGGACTCTTAAGGGAAAACGTCGCTTCGATGCAGCTCGGAGTGATTCGACATATTTGGGTGCAAAAGAGAACCATACCTAGCGTAAATGTACCCATCCAAACATGTTGGAACAGTCCGTTGGGTTGTACGAGTTCGAGAATGAAAGTTGCACCACTTTGCAACTTTACACTGCTTGCCTTTGGCAATTTTTCCCTCAACTGAAAACTCATTACCACGGGAAAACGCCTTCGAGATAGCAAAAACTGAGAGAGGTTATTGTAGATGTTCTCAACACAATCCCATATCCTTAGATGAAGAGTCTATAAGCATCATGGTTTCCGAGAAATAGTCTATCAAAGTTTGTTGTCTTTTAGCACTTTGGACTCTTAAGGGAAAACGTCGCTCCAATGCAGCTCAGAGCGATTCGACGTATTTGGGTGCAAGAGAGAACCATACCTAGCGTAAACGTACCCATCCGGACATGTTGGAATAGTTCGTTGGGTTCTACGAGTTCGAGAATGAAGTTGCACCACTTTGCAACTTTACACTACTTGCATTTGGCAACTTTTCCCTCAACTGAAAACTCAACACCATGTGAAAACGCCTTCGAGATAGCAAAAACCAAGAGAGGTTATTTTAGATGGTCTCAACAAAATCTCATATCCTCAGACGAAGAGTCTGTAAGGATCACGATTTTCGAGAAATAGTCCATCAAAGTTTGCTGCCTTTTAGCACTTTGGACTCTTAAGGGAAAACATCGCTCTGATGCAGCTCGGAGTGATTCAACATATTTGGGTGCAAAAGAGAACCATACCTAGCATAAACATACCTATTCAGATGTGTTGGAACAGTCTGTTGGGTCGTACGAGTTCGAGAATAAAAGTTGCACCACTTTGCAACTTTACACTGCTTGCATTTGGCAACTTTTCCCTCAACTGAAAACTCATCACCATGGGAAAACACCTTCGAGATAGAAAAAAGAGAGAGGTTATTGTAGATGGTTTCAACATAATCCCATATCCTTAGATGAAGAGTCTGTAAGCACCACGGTTTTTGAGAAATAGTCTATCAAAGTTTGCTGCCTTTTAGCACTTTGAACTCTTAAGGGAAAACATCGCTCTGATGTAGCTAGGAGCGATTTGACGTATTTGGGTGTAAAAAAGAACCATACCTAACGTAAACATACCCATTCGGATGTGTTGGAACAGTCCGTTGGGTCGTACGAGTTTGAGAATGAAAGTTGCACCACTTTGCAACTTTACACTGCTTCCATTTGGCAACTTTTCCCTCAACTAAAAACTCATCACCACGGGAAAATGCCTTCGAGATAGCAAAAACCGAGAGAGGTTATTGTAGATAGTCTCAAAACAATCTCATATCCTCAAACGAAGAGTTTGTAAGCATCATGGTTTCTGAGAAATAGTCCGTCAAAGTTTGTTGTCTTTTAGCACTTTGGACTCTTAAGGGAAAACATCGCTCCAATGCAGCTCAGAGCGATTCGACGTATTTGGGTGCAAGAGAGAACCATACTTAGCGTAAACGTACCCATTTGGACGTGTTGGAACAGTCTGTTGGGTTGTACGAGTTCGAGATTTAGGGATGTCCTCTTCAGATCACTCTATTCTAAATAGGTTTGCAGAGCTACCAATGTTAAATCCAAGTTGACTGACTTTGAGCAAATTGTATCCCAGTAAACACGATAGAGGTCCCACTTCTTTTTGAATGTAGGAGCACCATCTGACCCTTTATCTCCATTCCTCTTGAAGCATCTTTTATTTCCTCCTTTTCCTTCCTTCTTCGAAGATTGAGCGGAAAGAACGTGAATGTGTTCATTTGTAGGGCTTCGTCCAATACCTCTCACAACCAACCTTGACTCCCCTTGAATACAGTAAGCCCTAAACCGATCAAACTTGGGAAGTTTTGATCTCACGTCAATTCCTTGAATGTAAGACTCCCAAGATGAAGGAAGACCATTAAGAGCCAACATGGTCAAATCTTTGTCATCAACAACATGACCATTTCAACTTAAAGATCAAATAATACAACTGAAAGCACTCAAAAAATGAACCACATAAGACAATAAACACAACAAGAAATTTTCTTACAACTTAGGCCTAGCTCATGGCTGAATTTGATACAATGAATAATAGCACCTCTCGTAGATGCAAAGATACAATCGAATATGCTTCTCCTTGAAATCGGCCTACTACTACAAGATGAAGCGTTGTTGCTCAAGTGCAAACGTTTGCTTGGATTGCAAATTATGCTGAATGAACTTGATTGAGGAAATGAACAAACATCACCTCGTATTTATACAGAATAATGTGACTCTTCAAGGAGGTCGGCCTCTCTTGAAAATAATAAATTACAAAATAATATCAAGGAAGGTCGATGATAGGGCAAGGTTGGATGGAACAACCATTGTTCGATGCTCTGGATCTTGCTTGGGAAGACCCCTATGGTGTCACACTCCACCACCTTAACCTATAGGACCTATTGCTTGTTTAGGTTCCCCTGGTTCACCTTTCCAACCCAGCTATCAAGATAAATCCTACCAACCAAGCCAACCTTGGTGCAATGCTTCAACTCTTCCCTAGCCCTTAATCTACCCTAAAGGCTAACATACTACAAGAACTAAAACTCATCTTTGCAGGGGTGTAGATATGTTTCCAATAGCTTCAAACCATCCTCCTAGGGTTCTTGAAAGTCCACCAAACTTCATTTACAAGTCGCTTCCACCAAACCCCCATTTAGGGTTAAAAAGGCTACTAGCCCATGAGCCCAATTAGGTCTCGATCTCCGAGAGATCGGGCCTGTTCTTCTAAGTTCTCCAAAGCACCACCAATCTTTATTTGAGGTTCTTAGTGCCTATGCCACCTCTCAAAGATTTATGGAATCTTAAGTCTCCTCTGTTTGTACAGTTCCTCAAACTGGAAATGAGCAAGAACTTAGGTGGTAGCTATCATGTATGAAAAATGTGGTAGCATAGACAAGGCAGTGGACTATTTGAAAAAAAACTTCAAAGAAATGTGGTCTCATAGAATTCAATGACAAACAAATGCAATTGACAACTGCTCATAGTTTTTAGTTATGCAATGTGAAGTAATTGCATAACTGCTTAGGTTGACTTTGTAAGAACTATATTGTAATTGAAAATTTTTCATCTATGAACATCTAGTTGTTAGTTATGCAATGTGAATTAATGATTTGAGTTTGAAAGATGTGTAATGCAATGTAATCAGTGATATAAATATAAACTACATAATATAACCATTCAGTTTTAAGCTATTGTACATTGATATTTAACCATTGCTCAAGATAAATTTTTCAAAATAGTTTAATCATGCACATGAGGAACAAATTAAATTTTGATTGTCAACTTCTATATATCAAATTATCCAATAATCAAGTGTATGTCCATATACAAAAATGGCATCGATGCCAACTCAAAAAAAGTTTTACAAAATGTGGCATATGCCATCTCAATATGTATTCAAAATTTACATGACAAAATGTCTATCTCATCCTAAACTACTGGTGGATCATCAAAATGGAGCCTCTTTGAAGCACTCGTTGGTTCTGAAGGTAGCTGCACAAGAAAAATTCAAACCACAATTGAGATTAGTTACCCTATATAATTTAAAATCGAATAATTAACATCAAAATCAATATACATTGAATTTTAATTGAACTCTAAAATTGAAATCTTGATTACCTAAAATATATGTCTCTTCAAAGGGCCAGGAGTCCTAGAATATACCAAATCAACTTTTGAAATGCCAATCTATATATGTGAACAAAAACATAAAATTGATCCAAGTTAGCATATGATTATTAGTAATAAGAACTTATTTACCAAACACAAAATAAAATAAGCACATGTACCTCTTTAGGTTGATCTTTTTCTTTATCTCTTTGAGGTGTTTCGACACCTCCTCTTTGAGGTGTTTCAACACCTACTCTTTGAGGTGTTCCAATAACTAGTCCTTTAGGTAGTGTGTCCCTTGTCAACATATCTGTAAAGCTCATAATTGCCTATAAATAAAATTGACAAGTACATATGAAACTACAATTCTATGTCGACGTACGTATAATCAATATAAGATCTTAAATATCTTAATTCAATCCAATTTGAGTTTAATTACCTTCCCCTTATCTAGATTTACGCCTCGTAAGTCTGGACGAGGCTGTACCTCACTCACACTGGGTATTTCCTACAGGAGGAAAACAAGATAAACATATAAGTTATTATATAATTTTATTAATGACAATTGAAATGACAAACAATTATATAAGATAAAATGTAAACGAGTGAGTGCAAAAATATATATTGCGTGTGTGTCCAAGCCAAATGAAATGGCCCTAAGGGTGCTATCAGTCACCCATGTGAGCTCCTCCTTAGACATCAACTGTTAAATAGACCATGTAAATAAATATTATTACTTGATACTATCTCTTATTAATATTCATTTAAAAACAAATGCAAGTTATGAAATTAGAACTTAAATCTTACCTATGTCACTATTCTAGCATCTCCCTCTCTAGCAGGAGAGGACTCTATAGGATGCACTCCACTCCCCTACGACTGATCTATAATGTCCACATCATGGAGGTCATAATAAGAAGTGTCCAAGGGATGCTCAGCGGGCTGTACAAGAGGACCCAAGCATATCTGGCAGCACATAGTGCAAGTATGTGGTACACAAATATGTGGACCTGAGGAGGATGATGTAGTAGCACTCGAGCTTTCGCCAACATAACCAAAATGTGGCTGAGCTACTATAGAAGCATGCGAAACCAAATGACCACTCAAAGAGTGAATAGCTTGAATAGCCTGTGTGGATGCATCCTGGATAATCTCTGGATGATATATTGGAGGTGGCGGAGGAAGGGGAGGAAGGGGAACATTTGGGCGTGGGGCTACTCTAACTGCCCCTGGTCTATCCTGGGGCATACCTCCACCGACGCCCTGGAAGGGTTTAATGTCAAAGTAATTGACATGATGCCCTAACACAAACTCAACATATAATTTTTTAATAAAGTAAAATGGTATGTCGGAATTATTGTTTGATGGTTTATCAAAAACCATACACCAAGGATCCCAAAAGTTAGCTACAATGTCCCTATGCATGCACTATTTTATGGAAAGTTTTTTTTTATTAACATTCACTGGAAAACCGATGCAACGGTTAATGAATAAAGAGGCTATTTGGGATTTGGTTATTTGGAGTTCTTTCACATCATCGTAAGACAATCCACATTGATAATATTCCCTCATGTCTTCTCGCCATGAATGAAAGGAATTATGTTGGGTGGAGAGGGTTTCTATCTTTTTAATTATTTCTTTCAATGTGTTTGTCATATCTCTCAATCGAGGCATTGTCTGATAAATTTCACAAATGCCCATCAATTGCCCCAATTTTTCACCAATTAAGTCTTCAATTGGTGGCTACGAAGGTGGTGGAGCATTTGGCTGTGGAGGTGGTGGAGCATTTGGAATTTGTGGATTTACATTCGCAGCCATAATACCTAATTAAAGTTAAAAACTAATTAAACTAATTGAAATTACACAATATAAATGAAATTATTGTAAAAAAACCCTAGTTTTTAATAAAAATCCAAAAAAAACCATACTTTTTCACAAAAATCAATCACAAACTCTTATTTTTGATAAAAATACATCAACAACACTAATTTTTAATCAAGATCCATTTCAAAACATTAACTTTTAATAAAAAATCAATGTAAACTCTAGTTTTTTAAAAACATCAATAGAAAACCGTATTTTTGAATTTTTTTTAATAAAACCTACTTAAACTTAAGAGAATCTATTGAAAAATCGATTACAAGATTGAAAAAAACAAATACATACCTTTCAAATCTGGATTTGGGATTTTCCTTTTGCACCCGCATCAAACTGTGAGAAATGAAGTTTTAGAGTCGGTTGTTTTTTTATATACACTTTCTAGAAATTGGATATCCGATTTGGATTAGATATTCGATTTGAATCAGATATCCGATTTGTGGAAACTAGCTTTAGTTTTTGGTTTGGGTAGAAGTACTGACACCCGAACCTAGAAAAGTCAACTCGACCATTTCCACATTTTTGAACTGATTCAAAATGTGATTTTTTCTCATTGCCACTTTTTGGCCCATCATGATCCTGCACATACCCCCAGACTAAAACCAAAAGTTCAAAAAGCGGAGGCGGAGACAAGATGGATTTTGATTTTGGAATTTTCAACAAATACCAACTTACCACCCACTCCAGTTCCGGCTCCGCTAAAGACAAAACAAAAGGTC
Organism: Sequoiadendron giganteum; assembly: GCA_007115665.2. Taxonomy (NCBI): domain Eukaryota; kingdom Viridiplantae; phylum Streptophyta; class Pinopsida; order Cupressales; family Cupressaceae; genus Sequoiadendron; species Sequoiadendron giganteum. The sequence goes on from CM021100.1 coordinate 78,575,548, forward strand.
AAAAGAAAGACTATCGGGATGGGGATAGAAACAATTTTTGAAAGAAGCTTCAAAACCCGATTTGGTTCCGGCTTCGATTCCTATAGACTAAACCAAAATAAAACAAAGTGTTGGAAGTAAAAGACTCCAGACTTTGTTTGAAAAACAACAAAAGATAAAAACACAAAGGGGGAACCATTTTGACCAAGGAAAAAGATGGGGTGGTTATGCAAGGCATAACACTATCCATTGCTTGGAACAATTGACATCTAACGTCCATTCCGTCACATTCCCCACCCCATCTCACAGGTCTTATTCCCGACTGGGGGCAAATCCTTGTTCTATTCCATAAAGACCTTGCACATAGCATTACACCATCGGAAAATGTCTTGAAAAATAAAAAAACATTAGAAGACTTCAAAAACAAAAAAAAAATCAAAACGTGTCAGAAAATCCCAAAAAATAGCGTCAGTCGTGTCAAGTCAGTCATGTTAAGTCAGTCATCGACATAATTGAACTACGCTGCCTCTGCGACTGGGACGCAAGCAAGGCCATCAATCAATGTGTCCCCGAGGCATTAGGTCTGTTTGTATAGGTTTTTCATGTATCACACACATTAAAATCATGACTCTTTGTACATTCAAAGTCATTGGTCGTGTCAAACTATGAGGTCTCTGCATGTACAACATAGGCAAGGATAATCAATTGATGAGCTCCTGAGACCACACTAGGTCAGTCCAATAGGGTTCATTCACATTCAATTCACTATCACACACATTTCATATCATTCACTTAAATGCATGTCTTTAGCCGAATTAGGTCAGTACTTTAAGGTATCATCTCATGTCATACACTGTCGATACACACACACACTTTTTATCAGTCAAAGAATCAAAACAAGTCATGCAACAACAAGGCAACATCTCAAAACAATCATAAAGTCAACATCAAACACATTGTCAAAGTGATCAACTTATGTCTTAGCAAGATATGTCTTTCTTGTCAACAAACGCTGTTAAATTGTCATAGCCTCATGTTGTTTGTCGCATCAACGTCATCAGGCTCCAACGTCTTATACGACACATGTCCTTTCTAAAATGAGGCTTTGTCATGCCTTATATAGATAGTCACCAAGTCGAAACTAGACTCAACGTCTTATTGTGGTATGTGTCATCCATCACAATATGCTATGTCAAACATCAACAATCAAACAATCCCACAAGATCAAGTTTTGGTGAATAATTTTAGTTGGCTTTATGACTTTATATCTTAGTTTGTCTTATCTTTTATCGATTTGTGAATTTAGTCCAGTTACTAGCTTTGTCAAGGATGTCCCTTGAAGGATTTAGAGAAGCAAGGATATCTCAGGACTCTTTTTCTTTGGTTGCTGTTTGTCAACTACCTATTTAACATTAGTTTTTAGGTCATGTTACTAGTTTCCTCAAGGATGTCCTATCAAGGATTTAGAGGAGCAATGACGTCTCATGAGCTGTCTTTTATTTATTTGTTGTCTGCGGTTTGTTAAGACAAAATGACTGGGGCAATCTTGTTCTTAGTATGAGTTAAGACACTCCTTGTCTGCGACTGTCGGTTTTTCACAGATGGATGACTTTGTACACTATGGTCTATCTCATATCATAGTGTGTGTTAGGAATAAGGTGTCTCAACCTTGGATAATTCCTATTCTTATTATTTGTTTTGTAAAAAGTATTTCTTGCAAATAATGTAATTAAGTGTGAGTGTACATGTCTAGTTGGCATGTTGATGTGTCACTCCACTTGATGTGTCAGCATCTTGAATTGTGTGTAAGGAGATCATGGCTGAAACGGTTATGACGGATTCCTGTGACACGTAAGAGCTATTTCTAGAAGATTCAATGATGGGTGAAGACATGCAAGACATGTGGAAACTGATAAATTTGAGTACTATACACTCTTCCACGATAATGGGGTTTGGGGCATCGCCCTGAAATTTTTTTTCGGGTTCCTATTTTATCGGAGAATGGTAAAACCCTAATACAACTATCTTTGGAAGTTGCCCTAAAAAGGAAAGCACATGATATAAGCGTTTTTAGGGTTACATACTGTGATAGAAAAAGAGTGTATTGTTGGTATGATTTGGTGCTACTGGATTTGTCTTTAGAGTGTCAATTGTCTCCTGAAAGAACTTGCATTGCAAGTGTGTTGTAACCGTTGTGTTGAAGATAATACATTGTGCAGGTTTTGGAGTGCTGGGGTTTTTTACCGAAAGGTTTTCCCCAGGGTAAATCATTGTGTCATTCTCTATTTTCTGTATGCCGGTATATGACTGCAATATCATTGTTAAAGTAGTTAACGAATCTGAAATTGTAAGGATTTAAAAGAATTTGCACAATACTTTCCTTTAGAGATTAGTGTAGGAAGCTGTTTCCACACCTGAGTTTCCTTACAGTGTGTACTATCCATTTGTGTCATGTCCTACCCAATGATGATAACAAGCAAGCATAACATACTTGGCACAATATCGAAGATCATATGTTTTTCAATCAATCAAACTTTATTATTTCTTACTAACATTCTAAATTCACCAATCTTAACATTTATTTTCTGACATAATGATAAAGTCCTGTGACACAACAAAAGAATTAGATAATCTGTATACATTCCATAAACATGTCATATAGTTACATTGCATTAACATCTTCATTACATATTTATGAAATCATTTCATCATAGGCATCCAATCATCATACATAATGGAAACATTACACATGTACATCTCACCATCACATAAAAATAGCATCATATACATTCATAAGTAAATAAAATCATCCATAACATCATAAACTGCATAAACACATTACATATAGAAGAATTTATTCATAACACATATACATACAACATCTAGGAAACATAATCATATAGAAGAAATGCATCACCATAAAATAGAACAGAATATCATATAGAAGTCACCAAAATCATATATATATATCACTCAAAATAATGTGTCACAGTACAATGTCAGAATGTATCAATAAATAAAAATGAGCTCCCAGGCTCTCTAATCAAAATACAATGTCTATAGTCACACTATCAACGTGTGCCACTGCCACTACTGTCACATGGTGAAGGTGGTGGGAAAATCCTTGAAGGTGCTTTCTATGAGGTGGAAGGCCTCTCATACGGACCTGCCCTCAGTGGTCCTACCACACCCTTTGTACTTTGTGTCCTGGTATGACTCTTGCTCTGTGATCTATGGTTTCGAACCTCTAAGAAGCTAGGAGCTCATCTCTCTACTAGCACCACTACCTCATATAAATCCCTGTAATAGGTAGCTCTCTCAACTGATCTAACTAACTCCCGTACCATGCCATCAGATGAGGACCCACTATAAAGGCGTCTAACCTCTGTGAATTTCTGCTCTATCTCCTATCTCTGAGCTATGGCCTGATCCCTCTCCATGAGTGCACTGTCTCTCTGTGTGTGAGCATTGTCTCTCTCTATCTGCATATCATCAAGATCTACTATCATCAGTCTCAATCTCTCCTCCAAGGCCTCCCTATCACAATCCCTAGGGCATCATCCTCCTGTCTCCCCTCTACAATTTGATCCCTAAGCTCTCTCTCCTGATCCTCCATCGGTGCCTCCTCCTCAACATCATCCTCCCCATATCTCGCCAGAATACCTAGAGGGTCTATATCCATATCCATATCCACATCATCTGCGACATCCTCTCCAACAATATCCACCTCAACTAACTCCTCTACAACTACCTCCCCTGCAGCATGCTCATCTTCGCCCTGCACATTAGCTCCACCTCCGATGTCCAACATTGGTACATCCTCTACCACCACCTCTCGGATAGGTGAAAGTCCACCTACCTGACCCCCTCTCCATCCTCTCCGTCCTCGCCTACCGCCTCTGCCATCATCACCTCTCCCTCCAACTCTACCAAATTTGCCACCTCCACCTCTCTGTCATCCTCTCGGTCTTGTGCCTCGTCTCTCCACTGGTGTCGGTTGATCCAGATCGGTGTATGGAATAGGACGATGCTCTACCCACCATGTTTCATATGCAAGTATTGTCCCTGGGTCTACTAATCCATCTTTCTATCCCCACTTACTAGCTATAAAGCTTGTATCTCTGCCTCTGTGGTAGCAACAAGGATCATGGGCCCCCAATATGGAATCTCTCTCGAAGAACGAGCAAACTTTGCTCTACTCTGAGGCTCATCTTGAACATCGTCGAACTGTCTGAAAACTCTATCTGGTAGATGTCTCTCGATAATGTGCACACTCGAAAATAGTCCTCCTAATGAGTAACTATGTATTTCTACAAAACGACAAATGTATATCCTCATCTGAGCACTCCTCACAGTCCATGTATGGTCTTCAAGTGAACTGATCTAGAATGTCGAGTGCATGTCTCCAATATCCAGTGTCTCCCACATGGCTCTGAGTGATGTGGCCCGTGTATCAAAAAACATTCAATGCTCTCTCTTGTCGCTCTACAGTAATCGGAGGATGAAACACAACTATCCTCTCCCAAGCCCACAACATCAACAAAGTGGCCCCACAACTTAGTGACTACGTGTCTCTGTATGCAATATCATGTAAATGGAAATACAACATCCCCAATAGACATGGACCCCAAGCATACATGGTCTCTCTCTCCAACATCCCCACCAACATCTCACCCCATCCGACTGGAAAACCATGACCCCGTTGGTTTGGTAGAACTATCCCCCCTATCAATGTACATCAATCCTCTCATATCTATCCGCCAACACCGCCCATCTGATCTCATAATGCTCAATGCCGAGCCTACTGATATTTTCCACCTGATAAAATCTCGCTAGCTCAGTCAATTCGAGCTGGGTATCTTACATCATCTGCTCTCCTTTAATCGACAGTCTTAGTATCTTGTACACATCCTCCAATGTGACAGTTGCCTCCCAAGTGGGCAAATGAAACGACGATGTCTCAGAGTGCCATTGCTCACACAACGCAGTAAGCATCCCCTTGTTCGCCTGAATGGTGGGCATCAACAGACAGTGATGTAGACCAAGTCTCCACAAAAGCCGTATCTCTACACTACTCAAACAATCTCTCAAATTGAAAGTGTCTGGATGAGACTCCCGTGTATATAGGATCCAATACAACCTGCATTTCAACCATGATGTCAAGATTTTCAAACATTTTCCTTAGAAATATTTTTCAAAATTTTACCAACCAAATGCGGCTCACTGTAATAGATGCGGTGCACTCTTACAAATGCGTTGCATGACAACTCATTTGCGTCGCATATTACATATGTGTCGCACATTTCCAACACCCGTTTCTACCCACTACAAATGCGGTGAACACAAATCAAATACGGTGCACAAAACCAAATGCGGTGCATTTTCTCTCAACCTGTCTACTTCATGCGAATGCGTTTCACTAATGCACATGTGGTTCACTACCACACATGCGTTTATCCCTAATGAAGATGCGTTCCATAACTACATATGTGGTTCATAAAAATGCAAATGCATTGATTCCCTAATATCCTAGCCTAGACTTTTTTTTGCAAATGCGTCATTTCGCAGTCAAATGCGGTGAATACGATGACATATGCATCGATCCCGAAAGATCGCATATGCTAATTAACCTTGAAAGACCTAGAAATACATGCCAAATAAATTTTAGGAGTTCATTTTCAGGTACATACCGGTGGTCCTACGTCGACTAGCCGCCTAAAGGTCCGCTAGTCAGAGCAAATTCTTAGTTTTCCAAACTCTTCTAGGTGCAAATGAATTAGTTTTCAACCTAATTCCTATTTATAGATAGGGTTTGGGTAGCATTTCTTTTGCCCTTGTCTATTGGCCGCTTCACCTTTCAACTTTAAATGACCCGTATACATCTGTATCACCTCCAATTTCAATTCCGTCAACTCCATAGCATTTCTAGCTATCAAATTGACTTATCGGGATCATTTCCTGATTTTTTTGAAAATTTTCAAAAAAATATCAATTTTCCTGAGGGGGCATACCCTAACCTGTTTCATTCTGGGGCACGATCGAGGCATATTTTCTTTGACACAATGCTGAAACAACATTGTATTAAAGAGGGGCAAATTGCAGACACCGAAAATTAGTCTAGGCCTACAAACACCACTTTCGACATAATTTTCTATTATCCATGGTCATGATTAAATAATGCTTATTATTTAATTACCCTTTCTAACACATATTTCTTCTATTAATTAAATACCCCTTTTAATTAATTCACTAATTCATTAATTCATTTATTCAACCTTGATTAATTAAATAAATCATATTTGTTTAATTATGTCGCTAACTAATTAATTCTTCCTTCTTAATTTAATAATTTATTATTTAATTACCCATTTCTCACATTTCAACTATAATTAAATATTTATTATTTAATTATTCATTCAACCCCTTTTATCTATAATTAAATATTTATTATTTAATTTATTCAATTCCACCTTTACAATAGTCAAATTAAATAAATGATCTTTATTTATTTAATTAAATCTTTTATTTTTGAATGTTGAATTAAATTAACATTTAATTCATATATATTTATTTATGTCACATTCTTCTGTCAATCAGTCGTTGACTAAACATTCACTCACCTTCTAACTCAAGATCCATTTTTAGTTCTCCAGTTATCTCTAGATTCAACATCTGATTGTCTCTGTGAGAGGACTCTCTACCACAGCTAGTCAGTTAACTAGTTCCAACTCATATGCATGATGTGTTTATTAATTAAATATCTTTATTTAATTAATTAACTCATGTTTGCATTTGAATGCATTATTATTCAACTTCTAACTTTGTCTTTGACATTCAAAGTCTATTTCTTCTATTTTCAAAGACTCTTAATTGAAGATTAAAATCTTGAACTCGTGTTCTAACTCATGTTCTAACTTAGTCTCTATCCTTCAGTCTTTTCTGAATTATGTGCTAACTCACATTCTATCTATCACAGAACTCACATCGCATGACATTCATCAATCTTGTCCGTCAATTTTTCTTTCAATCTAAGCTGATTGTTCGAAAACCCAAAATCTATAAAATGACCTATCATTATCATTATTCCTCCTCCCGAAATCATACACTTTTGAGAAGAAACTTATCTTCGATATTTTTTTTAGACACTCGACGAAGTTATGCTTGCATCAATACTGAAACAACAAAATGGAGAAGAGCAACCAAGATAATTCGAAGGAGTGAACACATATTCGGTGAGACATTTTCAATTTATTTGCTAGTTATTAATTATGTTTATTTCCTCTATCTTTTTTGTTTGATTTAGATTAATATTGGTTAGATTAAGATTAACATCGTTTATTCTAGTTGCAGATACCTAATCCAAATTTTATTCTATGTTACAATGACATATTTAGATATAGCTCAAATATGCTTGATGTGGTTAGTATTTGAGATATCGATGATTCATCTAAGTATTTTAGCTTTTTATCATTTATAAAATTCACTCAAATTTTGTAAGCCAAAAAACATACTCGTGTTATGGCTTGGTATTTACTGAGCCATACCATAATCATATTATGCGATTTTAAACATAAAACTTGAGTGTATTATATAGATAATTGGCCACTTGATCAATTTTTTTACACCATTTCCATGCACTTGCCTTGGTGGGGTATTGATTGGGTGGCATGATGCTCTTTTTCCTCTGCTTATTTTTCACATGATAACAATATTTATGGGATGCTTTGGCCCTATATGCATAGATTCATGATGAGTAATTTTATTACTTTATGAGTTCTTATATTATTGTAATGTTGATCACCTTGATATATTATTCCAACTTGAGTGTAGGAAAGGTGGATGTTGGATTTGAGCTATCTATACAATGAATTTTGATGAAAGGCATATGGAAAATGATTTTTTTTACAAATATCTTATTGTTGTTATGTAGAAATACACTGTTTATATCAATTCTTTTGTTAATGTATGGTTTATTCAATATATTCATTCCAATAAATCCTAAGATCATATTTGTTCTTTTAAAAACATCATAAACACCAATTGAGAAATATTAGTTCAAATTAAACTTTTATAATTGTTTATTCATTACTAATGTACTTGAATCAATTAATCTTATTCTTATGATTAATTGGGATTTATATGTTGTTATATGAGTTGATCTAATTGTATTGATAATTTTTTTTATTCGACATATGTAAATATTGAAATACAATAATAATTAATACAATTTTATAATAAATTTATAAATTGTCTCAAATTACCTTATGATGAGAACCTAGAAGATAAAAATGTATTTTAAGTGAACTAAAATATTTTAAAACACTTTTAATAATCTTAATCAATAATAAGATAATTCTATAAATCCTACAAAATCTATCAAAATCAATCAAAATCATATATTTACACTTTAATTAAAATAAATAATGTGCAATGAAAGAGTAAAAATGATAATACCATTAAGCAAAAAATGTTGATTTTAACATTGATCACTATAATAGCTCCAAAGCGAACTAAAACAAGAGTACTTCTAGACAAAGTGGCATGTCCTCGTTGAGGATTTTGATTCCTCAACATAATCTCTCCCTAAATTTAGTTTCATATCTAACTAGATTTAGCCCCATCAGAATCTTCATTTTCACTACAATATCGCTCTCTCAACGAAAATGCCTCCAACACTTCTAATCAAAACGAGTAGATATTTTAACTGATCGTCAAACTAGACAACTCCATGCAGAGTTTATTGCCCGAACAAAGCTGTGAATTGCATTAGGAAGGATGAAGGGCAGTTGTGGTAAAAGTTTCAAAAGCATAGGAAAAAGATACAGTGTTAATAAGTTTTATTTTCATTTTTTAATGCAAGAATGACCTGTTGCTGCTTCGAAGTATTGTTCATTGTGAACAAGAAGAGACCACAGAATCTGCACATCCTCATAAGGGCAGGATTTCACTTCAGCATATAAAGCTCTAATGCCATTACTGGGACCTGAAAAATATAACTATTTATCATTAATTTACTCATCATATTTAAAAAAGTGAAGCTGCCTTAGAAAAAGAAAATTCAAGTCTTTACTCCTCTGTTGGACTGGACTGGTTGTTGTTTTATCTTTTCTTCTGCCTGCCTTCTTCAAGTGCAGTTTGAGTATTTTTATCAATCCCATCCTGCATACCACAAAAAATCAGTAGATAGGTTAAGCTTGATGAACATAAAATACAATGAATTTTCTTCCCTTTCATTAGTTTATTGTACATCAGAAGCATATTAGAAATCTCACACAATGAAATATACGAGTCGATTAAGAACTAATGGCAGCACTCAAAAGGAAAGAAAATCTCTAGAGGCACAGTTTGAAAAAGAATTTTTATTGGGTTCAATATTTCTTAATATAATTTATTGAATAAAGGATAATACAAGATTGATAAAAAGAAAGAGAGTGGTAAGGAGATACACTCACAAAGTCTAATTGGATCAATAAAAAACAAAGATAAAATAACAATAAAAGGGTTAAGTTCTGTTGGGTATCAAAAACGCAGGTTTGAACCACGAGAGGTTGCCAAACTCTCACAACGTTTTTGGCCAACGTACAAGGCCAATTGATGCAATTGTACTTTCTACTCTTCAGGTTCTGTTAGACCTAGGTGGGTGTACCTATATGAATAATGCAGATTTTGAAATGTATTTCATGATTGAGCAATCTATCTACAATGACAAATGGAAGTGAATAGATGAAAACCACTATAACTAATCCTACTCCTACTGCACAAAAGAAAGGATTTTGAATATGTTATTTTATATGAAATTAATTCTCTAGGTTTTGATAGATCAGTGCCTTCTATCCACAAGGGCAATAGAGTCAAAAATCTTGAATTATGTGTGTTTCCTTCTCTGGCTTAACTCTAGTTGTTAGGCACTTTGAAAATTCTATGACTGGCATAAAACTTTACTAAATTTATGACTTGCTTTAATTGTGCAGGAACATTTCTTAATCTGGTTCTTCTTTAACTATCCAAAAGAAATCCTCAAATCACTGTGATTCATTGAAAGATTTTAATTCTGACTTGGAGACACCAACCAATTAAATCACACAAAATGGGAATACATTTTGACAAATCAGAAGTATACTCGATACACTGATTCAAATGAAAAAAAAACCTCAAGTTGGAGACAACCAAAATAAAGAATATGAATTAATACAACACAACAACTGAACACCAAAAGGAATTGCACCAGTTTATAAACATTAGTCTTCATTGCTTCTGCTTCAAAAAAGGATCTGTCATTGTTTACATACCCAGATTGAAAAATCTAACTCCTCTACCTCCTAACTACTACACCCTACAACTGATTTTTTCAAATATTTATACAATGAAATCCCAAGGGTCACGACCCTTCACTTTTCTGTTACATCCGTTTGATATTCATTAACAGATAGAAATTAAAATATTTAATTGTGTTGCCTCTCGGCAAATTAAATATTTTTTACAATAGTTATGCCTTTTACTTTTCACTTTATGCTTTTCCTGCCTTTATAATTCACATTTTACCTTTATTACATTTATTTCGCGTGGCCTTTATTACGCTTACCGCTCTACCGCAGTCAACCTATTGATCGACTGTGGTATACTGGTGACTGCTACAACTTCCTCCTTCCCTACCGCTCTATCGCGGGCTATGTCTTGTCCCTCCGCGGTATAGCGGTAAAACATTAACTGTTATCTTCTCTGACCACCACCATACCACGGTTTGCTTCCTAACCTCATGCGGTACCGTGGTGCCTCGTCAACCGTTATTCTCGCCGCTACCTCTTGACCACCGTAGTCACTGCGGTCTATGGTTTAACCATGCACGGTACTGCGGTATATCTTCCGGCTGCTACCTCCGCCATCATCATTGCTAACTGCTTCTTGATTGGTACCGCTACCTTCTGACTGCCCACCGCGCCACCACGGGCCTGTGGATGACCACACACGGTGGAGCAGTAGCTTCTTGTTGACCGTTAGGCTGACTGCTTACCGCGTCACCGCGGGCTGTCTTATGGCTCTCCGCGGTAAAGCGGTAGGAAGTAAAAGATAGGAATTTCAAAAAGTTTTAGATAGCGGTATGAAATATAAGACGTTTTAGCATTTTGGAAGGCAATGAAATGAATTGTTTGTGAAAGGGATAGGAAAATAATGAGTTCAAATGGGTAAAGACTTAGAATTTAAATGGAAAATTTTGGGTTCTAACAAGTTCAACAAAAACTAAGCAGCTACAACAAAATTAGATGGAGGAGAACCCTTATCATCTTGATTGCCCCAAACATTTCCAGAGGCAGCATCATCAATCGGCTCCCAGCTAGTGAAAGTGTCTTCTTCTTTTTCAAAAGGTTCCCTAAAAACTGTTATGGACGGGTCAGAGAAATGGCCAACTCCAGACAAATAAACTTGCCTGAATCAGGCCAATCAGGAGCAGCACCATGGTTGGCAAGCAGTGTGATTGATTGGCAAATATATTGCTTTTTCCATCTTTTTGTTTGATAGATTCATTTGTAGATTGTACAATAAGGTGTACAAAAGGCTGCTAAGATGTGAGTTTTACTTGTTGTATAAGGCACTAGGGACTGTTCAGTGGCTAATGCTTAAGCCTTGTATACTTTAAATTGGAGATTACATATTTGAAATCCTAGATAGAAAACCCTGTATATCATAACATTTACCTTTACCCTTAATACTGTGTACTAAAATATTTCTTATTAAACTTAGCTGGATGAACTCTTTGTTTGCTAGATTGGAAGAGGCTAACCTTCTGCTTCACTCAGCCAATTCCTACCTCACTCTCACATTCTGGAATTCAAAGCATTTGATCAACAAACACCATTTTTCCTTTTCCCATAACTCATTTTACTTTTCCTGTTGCACAGTCCAAGCCAACCCTAATGAAAAGTACATTTCTTCATTAAACTATTAATCAAGATATTAGCAGGAGGATAAATTTGAAATGTCTTACTCAAGTCAAAATCTGAGTGACAATCACAGGGATGGTGAGGATATGCGAAGTTAAGCTTAGAGATTTTAAGCACATTTTAAAACAAGAACCCACAGAAGGTTAAAGAGAATATATAAAACAAAAGAAAATCCCAAGCATTCATTAACATTGACCCACACTTGCTGTCCTCAACTGCTATACTCCCACATTACTAAGTAATATAGATTTTCTACTACCCCACAGTGAATTAAGTTCACCGTATGGTAGAATAAAACTCTTGATCTATCTTTATACTGAAAATGTGAATGCAGTGACATACCTTTCGATAGCAGGAAGTATAAAACGTACAAAGTCACAAGCTTTGCTTGAGAATCTTCTTTACCCGCTTAAATCTACGGTCCTTGATTGAACACTACTCCCGACTGTGGAGTTGGATTCTAAAATTTGAACTCAGATATATGAAGGAAAAATCTGCATTTAATCATATTACTCATCTAAAATGTTATTATTCTCCATTGATAGTTGATAATTAGATATTGCTGTGAATATACTGTGTGTATATATACTAAATGTTAATTTTGTTTTTTTAAAAGGCTTGTGTGACATTAAATTCAGATGTTTAATAAGTGGTTTTTTTAAAATTGAAGTAGCTGAATTATATAATCATAGATATCGACATCTTTATCTTTTTATGTAATTAATGTTAATATTCAAAGGATAATTTTTTTTTGAAATAATAATTAATGTTAATATTCAATGGATTTTTTTTTGAAATAGTAAAAATAAAGAACAAATTATTAACAATTTATTAAGGAAAAAAAATATAACCATTTTATTAACAAAATTCAAATTTTTATACTGACATAAACTCTAAAAATATAAATATTATTTGATAATTTAATATTTAATAACAAACAATATTTTAAAATGGTAATATGGAATTTCTCTAGAGTGGAGAATAAGAGTTTCACATTAACATCAATTAATATTTATGGTTATTTCTTGATTGCATCTTGATTGCAATTGGGCTTCTAGTAGCCGTTAGATAATAACTCACTAAGGCTAGTTAGAAAGTTAATTTCAATATATAGTAATTAAATGTAATAATCATTATATGTGCTGGGACTTTATAATAGAAAATGAAGTCTGTTTATTTGTATGGTTTTATTGTTTTGATGATAATAATAATTTAAATATATTTTAAAAATATTATTAATGTTAAATATTTTTAATTTCTTTATAAAATTTAAATTATAAATTTTTAAAAATATATCATTTAAATATATATTATATTTTATTGCTTTATTTAAGTTGAAGTGTCTTATTTAATCTCAAGCATTGTGAGGTTCAAGTGAGAAGTATAAGATTTTAATATTTGGCAAGATTACATATGATCTCAAGCTTGATTATGAAATCTATTGAGAGATATAAGAGTTTAAAATCATATAATGGAAGTGAAGAAAGACAAAGTAAAATAAAAATTTAGATCACTAAATTGCTTCTTTATTTACTTTTTTAATGGTGAAAATTGTATATTTATGTTATTTTTCTATGTTTTGGATCTATTTTGATTCAAATCTTCCAAAAACAATAACAAGTTTATATGTAATGCATGAATTTAGTTCATGACACTCCCATATCTTGATCCTATCATCACTTAGCTCCAAATTTTCACTCATGATCCTTGAAGTTCTATATATCACTTTGGATCATATCTACTAGAATAGACTTAACCCTTGGGTCACTTCTACAATTGCATTTCTAAATCCTAAACCTATAAAATTGAAACATAAATTATATGTAGCAAACTCACTTACTATTCATTGTGAATGAACCTAACATACATTTTATGTTGACCTATGTGTTTGATTATTGTATTGGAGACATTAATTTGAAATTATGCTAGAGATAAATCTAGAATCTATGAAATGAATTTTAATCATGCATTTATGGGATAGTCATAGTACATTATTAGAGAATGACATCAACACACATCATCCTAGATTGATTGTATACTTGTTTGTTTCCTTTAAATATTCTACTTAGAATTACATAAAGGCAACCCAACTAGCCTAGGTCTAATTAAGGAGAGTGATACCATCACATATCAAAAGATTCTTGAAGATGGTTCTAAACACCACAAGTCTATACATAAATTCAAATATCAAAAGATGAAGGCAAATAAATTCTAATAATCAATAATATACTGAATTAATCCTACAAATTATTATCAAATCTATACATTATGCATAGCTCTACACTCATGAATGTCATATTTTCATAGGAATAGGTGATTCAAGTTGAAATACAATGAGCTTATAGTTCGATTTTGAGATAGTCATATATGTAGGTGTTAAAATTCTAGCTGTGTGACAAATAAATTCCAAAAATATTTATCTTTACTTTCCCACCTATACAATGTAGCTAAGTATTATAGTTCCATTTAGTTTATTCCAACATTTAATTTTAATATGTATTGTTTCCACCCCTCACACACTATCCTAGGTCAAAGTGATTTATCATTAAAATTTAATTAATTATTGTGTCACCATAAAGTGTAGCCTTTGACACTTTTCACTCATTTGGACCCTTGCCTATGGATTTTGGACCTTTTTGGACCTCTTTTTACCCCTTTCTAAGCCTTGTGCAAAAATGTTGTAAGGTGTTGTAATACATTTTCACACTTTCCTAGGATTGTCATCACTAAATCAACCCTTTCTCATGGCATAATGACCTCTTAATGCACATACATGTCCAACTTTAGTGTGTTTTGTCAGACAATCCCGACAAACAATAATTATCACATGATAATTTCCGACAATCAATGAAAAATCCTTAGGTGGACTAGGTCACCACATTGGGCGACCTAGTCCCATGTGGCATAAAAATTAAAATAAACTTAATTCTCTTTTGAAATTTTGTCTCTAAAACCCTAAGGTCGGCCTGTATGCTGTTATTTCGGGGAAATTAGGGCATAACTTGTATAAATAAGGGTTTTTCTCATCTTTTTCACCCTATTCAACCTTAATTGATCATTATTCACAACTCTCTCACTCATTCTCCACTCTTCATCCACCACTCTTCTCAAGCAAGCTAGGGTCTTTGCATACTAAGTCATCAAGACATCTCTCCAAGGCATTCAAGGGTTGAATCCTCTATTGCTGCAACTCAAGATCAAACATCATGGAAAGGTAAAATCCATTGTTTCATGCTTTATTTCACTGTCTCTTCATTTGGTTTAATTATCTACAAAGGGGTTTGACCAAGGAAAACCCATATACTCTAACAATCAACATTTCTTTCTCTCTCTTTGTGTGTTTACATATTTAGGTATCTTGGAAGCTTGGAAATCATTCAAGAGTGGATTGAAAGCTTGTTGAAGACACCTCCTTGTTGACTAGGGAAAACATCTATTAAAAGTCCTTTATAGGCCGAGAATCAATGTTTTAGATCCAAAAACTTGGAGAAGCAGGAAGTGCAAATCGAGACCTCCAAATTCTACTTTTAGATTTCCCAAAAGGCTGAAAGGGACTAGGTTGCTATTAGTGGTAACCTAGTCCCACTATACATCCATTTTAGGGTTTTCTATAGATCTGAGTACCCTTTTGGCAGACTCGGATTTCGATAGATTTTCATAGAAAAAGGACTAGGTCGCCTAGAATGGCGTAAGTGTCCTTCTCGGCTTCTCCATCAGTTTTTCCAGGTTTCTAGACCTCCAAGTCATCCCTCTTCAGCCTCCAGGTGCACCCCTTCATTTCTGTTTGTTTTTGTAATAGTTTTCTTATGTTTTCTTAGGGCATTTAGTTAATGTTTGCATATCTCAATGTGTTTTCCATCATAGTTACATTTCTTAGATTTTACATTCATAGTTAGTTTCTATTTTCCATTTCTAGCATTTAGGGAATCCCACACACATCACTTTAAGCCCCTAACCCTCTTTGAATGAACCCTAAAATGAAAAAGGTGTGAAAGAGCCATTTCCTAACCTAGCTCCTAGGTGAAAAACCCTAGAAGCTCATTGGGGAATCCTCTTTCCCTAATTCATTTTTGGTGGTTCATTTTGGTGAACCCGAATTTCAAATCCATTTTTTCTCTGATTTGGAGTTCTTTATCATCCTAGAATTGCATTTCATTTCATTTTGCATTGTATAATTTGCATTCTAGGGTTTTAAAATTTTGCATTAGTGAAAGTGCATAATAGGTTGCATTTTTGCATCTTAGAACATTGCACAATTCTAAAATTTTGCATTTTCATGTTAGGTCTATGTTACCCAATATAGAAACCACCCGAATCCATCAAAATATTCTGTAAAATCTCAAAAAAATCACCAGGAGGACTAGGTCGCCACCCTGGGCGACCTAGTCCTTTTAGGCCTCTAAAACTGTCCTTTATAGAGATGAAAACCCTATTTTTATGCTTCTATTTTATGTCATTATCTATCTATATCACTGGGTTGTGTCTCTGTAATGTATGCATTTCATTAAAAATAGCATACATTATCTCATTTTATGCATTGTTTAAATTCACTTTTGCATTTACAACATTTCATTTTCAAATCATTATATAGTATCATCAGCAAATTACCTTCTTTACACTCTGAAAATTGCATTGCATTCTATGCCTTTACATTGAATTTGAAGTTTACGTAGATTTTTTTACATTTTAAATAGCATTCATGGTATTTTTAGATAGCATTAGGTTATTTTCATTTGCTGCATTAGTTCTTAGATCATTTAAATCAAAATCTTTAGAAAATGCAAACACGACATTAACAACATCACATGCACCCACTCAAAAACCTAGAGATAACAAGCCCTTTAGTAGTGTTGACCTATATATGTTAGATGAATCCCTTGATGACTTCATCTCTTCTAGCTCATCGACTAAAGCTTTGGCTGATGAGGATACAAACATTGATAATCATGATAGTCAGAATTGTTCTTCTCCTGATACCTCTCCCATTGGTGATGAAGGTATCTTAGTGAAAGAAGACACAACCATTGAGGATCATGATGTTATTTCTTGTCTTCCTCATCCTCCTTCCCCTTTACAAAACATTAAACATCAGAATGAAAACATCATCCCCTTACCTAGTCTCTATACCCATGACCCCCAAACTTGTTCTTCTCATATCCCTCCTCGATGCAAAGAGGATAGGTTGGTGTTAGAAGATACACCTATTAAAAGTCATGAGCCTCTTGACCCTCCATTCCCTAATGCTCCCACCCTTTGGGATATCTATTTAAAAATCATAGTAGTCCTTCTCTTGATACCTCATATCCTTGTGATGATGCATGTGATGAGCCTATTCCATGCTCTCCTACTAGGGTAGGTTGTACGAAACAAGAGAATGAGACCTTTGATACTCAAATAGAACCCTCCTCTCATCCTCCCACCCTTATTAATCCCATCATTGATCATTCCCCTCTTTGTGATGAAGTAATTTTAGAAGAGCCAAACCTCAAATGTCAAGAACATGAGACTTGTAGTTCTCCTACAATATCTCCTCCTAGGGAGGATATCATGATTCAAGACAAGGATAACATTGAATCTCCTTCCCAAGGGGATGTTAATATTATTCAACCTCAACTCATCCTTTATCCCCCTTCAACCAAACCTAAACCTGAATTTACCCTCTACCCACCTCAAAACAATGTGTTGCAGAAACTAAGTCATAATATCGTTGCTCATACACATTACATGAGAAACAATCTGTGATCCCAACAACCAACCTCCACATCCTTACCTTCCTCTCCTCCCATCTTACCTACTGCCCCTCGCTTAAATTCAATCCTTAGGGAGTATGACCTTGTTTACCAACTAAGGAATACTCCCGCTAAAATATCTTTATGGGACCTTATTCAAGCCTCCCCTCATGATCACAACATGATGCAGGAAGCCTTACAACAAATTCTTGTCCCTTCTAATGCACAAACAAATGACATAGCAAGTATGATTCAAGGCTTGCATATTGACATTGTTTTCCACCAAAGTGAGCTCCCTCCTTTGGAAGTGCAAAAACAAGCTCAATCCTTCATGATCATATCTCAATACAAATGTATAGGGATCAAGCTAACCATTTTTGACAATGGCTCTATGGTTAATGTGTGTAGTGTCAATCTCTTGGATAGGCTCCATATCGATAAATCACACATTCAACCTACCTCTTTATCTCTTAGTGGATTTGAGAATAAAGGACAAAAGCCGCTCAGTGTGATCAATTTTCCTCTTACAGTTGGAATGGCCACATTAGACACATTGATCCATGTTATGCCCAATTATGTTTCATACAACCTCATTCTAGGCAGGCCATGAATTCATGCAATGAATGGAGTGCCTTCCACTCTTCATCGTAAGATGAAATACATCTACAACAACAAAGTGTACATGCTTGACACTAATCTTGAACCTTATAGTGTCAAACAACTTGACAAAAACCAATCCAAACCCTTCACCCATTCAACACTAGGGTAAGTGCACCAATCTGTGACACAGTTTTGGCTCTTAAGACGCCACTATTTTTTTCTTCTGAAATCAGCAAAATCTAATTTGCACGAGAAAATGAAGATAGTTATGCTCAAAATTTCAAAATTCGGAAAGAACAAAAGTTGAAGTGCTCCGAGTCTAGTTTCTAAGCTACTATTTTTTTTTGAAATTAATGAAGATTAAGGGTCTCAAAAATGGGGGGCCCAAAACAGGTCCTATTTTTATAAAAAAAAATAGCATGGTGCCTGAGGGCTCCCCCCTTTTTGGTTAACTTTTTTTTAGAATTTCAAAAATCCCAGTAGTGAGAAATTAGCTAACACCATGCAGTTTGTCCTCCTTCTTTCAGATAATTTTTTTAATGAATGTATAATATTTTATGAATTTTCAAAGTGGACACATCTTGAAAAGCTAAAATTTGAGCATGCTCCCCCCCAAATCTTTTGCAAACTAATCGAAAATTGATTTTTTTTTTCATCATGTGTAGAATGGAATCTAGTTTCAAAAAATGTAATTTGTTTCAAGTTTCGATGAACGTGTAAAAATCTATCCTAAACCTAGTACATGTTGGTTTTTGACAAAAAATGAAGGCATTTACAATAGAAGCCATGGATCAAAACCTTAACTAAATCAAAATGAAAAAAGAATTACATATTTAGATAGCTAAGAGAGAGATTAACGCTATCATGGTTTTTTTATAAACTTGCATTGAAAGACATGCAAATGAGACGGGGAGCAAAAACGAAAATATGAGAAAATTTGGAAAATCCTGTTAATTAACACGTCCAAAGCAAGACATTTGGCGAGCGCCAAATGGCCTGCTTTGGACATAAGTAGAATTTCCCCTCTTTGGTGAACAACTTTGATAATGCTTAGAGTGCACAATTTATGATCGTAGAGGGATAGTCGAGGTTTTACCTTTCATACCTTCTCTATCTCGTTACCGTAATTGGATAGCTTTTTATCCCTCTGAAGTCTCTATCTCTTAGGTCTCACTCCCTCCCATGCGACCTAGACTACTCGCTCAGTCCAATTCCCTTTGTCAGGTCTCTTTCCCTCCCACGTAGGTACGTAAATAAATCTATCTCACTCCAACCCCCTTTTCTCACTCTCCCTCTTTGGTCTTTTTATCTCTCTCACTCCATCTCCCTCTCTTAGGTTGTTATCTTTCTCTCTTTGTCTCTCTCTCTCAAGTCTCTCCCTCCTACCCTCTCTCCCTCTCTTAGGTCTTTCACTCACTCCCTCTCTCTCTTGGGTATCTCCATCCCCCT
Source organism: Sequoiadendron giganteum (assembly GCA_007115665.2). NCBI lineage: Eukaryota > Viridiplantae > Streptophyta > Pinopsida > Cupressales > Cupressaceae > Sequoiadendron > Sequoiadendron giganteum. Next base: position 78,595,244 of record CM021100.1, read on the forward strand.
CTATCTCTCTCCTACTCACTCTCTCCCACTCTGTCTCTCTCCCTCTCTCCTAGGTCTCTCCCTACCATCCCCTCTCCCTCTTGCTCTCTCAAGTATCTTTGTCCTACCCCCTCTCTCTCTCTCCCTCTCTTTGTCAAGTCTCTCCCTCCTACCCCCTCTCCCTCTCACAGTCACTCCCTCTATCTCTCTTCCACTCCCTCCCTGTCCCACTCCCTCTATCTATCTTCGTCTACCTCTCCATCTCTCTCAAGTATCTCCCTCCCACCATCTGTCCCTCTCTCTCTCAAGTCTCTCTCTCATGCCCTCTATCATGCCCTGTATCTCTCTCCCTCTCTCTCCCTCTCTCTCTCTCAAGTCTCTCCCTCCCACCCACTCTCCCTCCCTCTTTGTCTCTCAAGTCTCTCCCTTCTACCCCCTCTCCCTCTTTCAGGCCTCTCTTTGTCTCTCTCTTTCTCCTCCCTCTATATCTACCCACATCCTCTCTCTCTCTCCTCCCTCCCTCTCCCTCTCTCTCCCCTCTCCTCTCCCTCCACCCCCTCCTCCCTCTCTCCCTCTATCTCATATCTCCCCACCCCCTCCATCTCTCTTGAATCCCTCTATCCAGTCTCCCTCTCCCTCCCACCCCTCTCCATCTCTGAAGTCTCTCTCTGTCTCTATGTCTCTCCTATCTCTCTGCCGCTTTGTCTCTCTCCCTCCCTCTATCTATCTCCACTTTTTCTCTCTCCTCTCTAATGTCTCTCCTTCCCACCCTATCTCCTCTTTCTCTCTCTAAAGTATCTCCGTCCTACCCCATCTTCGTCTCTCTCTCTCTCTCTTTCAAGTCTCCCCCTCCTACACCTTCTCCCTCTCATAGTGACTCCCTCTCTCTCTGCCACTTTGTCTCTCTCCCTCCCTCTCTCACTCCCTCTCTCTAATGTCTCTCCTTCCCACCCTATCTCCCTCTTTCTCTCTCTAAAGTATCTCCATCCTACCCCATCTTCCTCTCTCTCTCTCTCTTTGCCAAGTCTCCCCCTCCTACACCCTCTCCCTCTCACAGTTACTCCCTCGCTCTCTCTCTCCCTCTCTCTCTCTCCCTCCCCCTATCCCTCTCTCTCAAGCATGTCCCTCCCACCACCTCTCCCTCTCTCTCTCTCAAGTAGAGGGTTTAGGGATTAAGGGTTAAGGGTTGAGGGTTGAGGGTTGAGGGTTGAGGGTTGAGGGATTAAGAGGGTATGAGGGTTGATGGATTAGGGTTTACGGGTTGAGGGTTGAGGGGTTGAGGGATTAAGAGGGTATAGGGGTTGAGGGATTAGGGTTGAAGAGTTAAGGGTTGAGGGATTAAGATTGTAGAGGGGTTGAGGGATTAGGGTGTGAGGGTTGAGGGATTAAGAGGGTATGGGGGTTGATGGATTAGCATTTAAGGGTTGAGGGTTGAGGGGTTGAGGGATTAAAAGGGCATAGGGGTCGAGGGATTAGGGTTGAAGGGTTAAGGGTTGAGGGATTAGGGTTTGAGGGTTGAGGATTAACTGTTGACGAATTAAGATTGTAGAGGGGTTGAGGGATTAGGGCTTGAGGATTGAGGGATTAAGAGGGTATGGGGTTTGATGGATTAGGGTTTAAGTGTTGAGGATTGAGGGGTTGAGGGATTAAGAGGGTATAGGGGTCGAGGGATTAGGGTTGAAGGGTTAAGGGTTGAGGGATTAAGAGGGTACGGGGGTTGATGGATTAGGGTTTAAGGGTTGAGGGTTGAGGGGTTGAGGGATTAAGAGGGTATAGGGGTCGAGGGAT
>CM021100.1:78597110-78678952 GCA_007115665.2 Sequoiadendron giganteum
TTAGTTAAATAAATCATTATTTATCTGATTAAGTCATTCTTCCCTATTGATTAAATTAATCAATTTAATTTAATTAACCCTATACCTCCATTTAATTAAATAATTCATTTTATTTAATTAAATCTCTAAAGTCATCCTATTAAATTGAATAAATTAAACCTTATTTAATTTAATCTAACATCATTATCTTTAGTTAAATAAATCAATTTTATTTAATTAAATCTAAAATCATTATTCCTCTCAACTTTGATTTATTTAAACCCTAAAATCTAAGTCAAAAGTTTCAAATCACCTAATCTCTCATTAAATTGATCAAATCTTAATTAATTTAATCTCAAATCACTAAATTTCTCTAGATTTTGCCACATGCACATGAAAATACATTTAATTAATTAATTAAATCCCTATTTTCTATCAACATGGCATATTTAAAGGAATATTCCTCCAAGTGGATTTGTACATCCAACAAGACATTGATTCTCTCTTACATGTCCTTGTGCATTGAGCCAAGTGGAATTTAAGTCATTTTATTTCCCTCTTAAAAGTCATTTCATAAATTTGAAATTCCACCTAATATCATTTATTGGCCCATTCATCAAAATGTGCACAACTTTCCTCCATTAACATCTTGACAAGTGGCACTTGGCCATTGGATGTTGAATGATCCCACATTCATCCATTTTGCCTCTTCTCTTCTCAATCAAATCTATAAATAAGAGGCTTCTCTCCTCATTTGATCATCCACACTTAGAGCAAAGCTATTATCTTCACATTTAGATCAATTTCATCCATTTCTTGAGCATCTTTTCATCATCGAGTGGATCAATGTTCAACAAGCTTACAAAGGAGCTGGGAAAGGGCCAATTTCTACACAAAATTGACACCAATTCCCCCATAAATCAGTGATCATAAATGGCATGTTTATACAAGTTATAAACCAAATAAAATACTAAACAACTTGAATGTTTGCCAGTAAAATAAACCCGTCTTTGAAATTTTTTTGACTCCGTAAATCCCATAAGGCACTGGTCTTACTTCTCAGTTTAAGTTTCATTCACATTCTCCACGCTTGTTAAGTTTTTAGTCTATCCTTTTCAAATATTGGTATGTATTAATCATTAAATCCAGTGTTAATTCATTCCAGAATTGCCATTGTAGATTAATTGAATAAGATTGAGCTTTCTTGAGTCAATTAGGTATACCCACCTAGGTTCAGCATTACCTTAAAGAGTAGAAGGTTGAGTTTTCTTAACCTTGTCTATTACCCTAAAGCGTATCAAGAAGTTGGCATCTTCTTGAGGCATCTAGCCTGCGTTTTTGAGAGATAACAAATTGGCGACTCTACTGGGGACAAACAAAGAATCTGTGCCTTAATCATAGAGTTAAAAGTCCTATGTACAGACTCCGCTGGGAATCATAAGTAACATTCTTTTTCTCACTTTTTAAAGAAAAGGGTGAGTGGCGACTCTAATTTGAAGTATTGCAGTATGAATGGAAGAAGATCTCAATTTAAAGGGGGTCATTCTGGAACTCCTCCTAATGATGGAAGATGGGTGCACAAAGATAATAAAATCGACAAAGGAAAAGAAAAAAGTGATGATATGTTCTTGATAAATAAAGATAAGTTATCAATGCCTTTTGGTAGAAAATGCTTTGACAATTCATCTGAAGAGCCTTGTACACCAGAAGAGCAGAGAAATCCTTTTTACAACCCCCAGAAACAAGCTGAATTTGAAGCTGGGTTTGAAGCAGAAAGACTCAGAGTTCAATATGAATATGATCAAAAAATGAAGAATAATCAGGAAGAACTTACTAATCAGGAAGTCAATCAAGAAGATTACGAATCTTTAACATATGATGAAATTAAAGCACGATTTGAGTCTCAGAAAAGGGAGAGGGAAGAGCAAGAAAAGGCCCAGATGATTCAGGCAATAAAGGAGTTTAGACTACAGAAAGCTTAGAATATTCCTCATGGGTTGGGTTCTCCTCCAAGGTATATACCACCCCATAAACTGAATACTCAGGGTGCTGGGAATTTTCAACTACCAAAGATCCCTCAATATCAAATGGGGAATCCACATAGACAGCCAAACCCTCCACCACCTATTCCCCCACAATATATGAACAATTATCCACGTCCTGGTCAACATCATGTGCCACAACAGAATTTACAATATAATAATCCTATGTTTCAGTATCAGTATGCCACTATGATCAGACAGTTTGATTTGGCAGGGTTTCAGTTGTGCCCTTATCCTATGGATGGCTCTTGGAGAATTTTGGTACCAAAATTTACAGGGAGCAATGCAATCACTGCTGAGGATCATTTGAGGAGTTTCAATGCTTTTATTCAGGATTTGGATATACCATATGAAGATCTACATATGAGGTTGTTTATGATGTCCCTTATTGAGGAAGCTAGGGATTGGTTTAATAGCTTGGCAACAGCTTCTATTTATTCTTTTCAGATATTTCAAGATCAGTTCCTTGAACAATTCGGGAATCTGAGTGCACCAGATGTTGCTCTCCATGAACTAATGCAAATTCAGAAAGGTCAAAATGATTCAATTTTTGATTTCAACAGAAGATTTAACAAATTACAAAATAGAATTCCCCCGGGATCAAAATTACCAGATTCTATGGCATTGAGTGTTTACCTAAATTCATTCGACCCCAAAACAGGGTATGAGTTGAGAAACAGGTTCCCAAGGGACTTGGCTAAAGCACAAAAGATGGCACTAATAATTGAGAACAATAGAAAAGCCGCGGGGATAATGAATAAAAGAGACAACCCTAAACCCCTCCAGCAAAACAATAATTATCAATACAAGCAGGAGAACACATACAGGAGGGATAGGCCTCGGCTGCAGGATATGCCTTAGAATACAAACTGGAAGGATGGAAAACCTATGATAGACAAGTTCAGGGATAAGGAAACTCCTGACCCATTAAGAAAGAAAGGAACTTATATGGTGAACAACAATTATTTTTGTGAAGTATGTAACAAGCCACACTCCCCTGAATATTGTGTTGTAGCACAGAAAATGCAAGAGGAGGGATAGTTAGTGGCAGACAGTGGAAAAGATCACAAGGTCTACTTGACTTCAAATGCTCTTCAAAACATTGAAGAAAGATATTCATCTTCAGAAGAGGGAGGTTATGAATATGATGTTATGGAGCAAAGGTACAAAATTCATATGGCTGAGCAACAGGTCTTTTCTGATTCTGAGGATGATTGTGTAGAGCCACAACATGTTGAGGCTCCTGTTTTTAATAATGTGAGAAGACTGACCGATGAGGAGATAAAAAAATTAATTGTTGAAGAAGCGAAGAGTAAGTACTGGTTGAGAAATAGGACCGTAAATGAGAAGGAAGGTATCCCTAGGGGTATCTTTATGAAAGATCAAAAGGCTACACAAGGAATGCAGAAGAAAAATGAAAACAAACAACATGAAGAAAGTAAACAAGATCCTAGTCAAAAGGATGAAATAAAAGAATTACATAAAGAAGTTCAAAGGACAGATCTGCTAGGTAAGAAGGAGGAGAACAAAGGAGAAATGTTAGAACAAAAGAAAATGAGTAAAACTGAAGGTTCTTCTTTTGACTTTACTCAAGCATTATCTCAGGTAAAAATGTCTGTCCCACTTCTTGAAATGATGAAAATTAAGGAATACAGGGACAGTGCAATGCAATTGATAACAAATGAAAGTGAAAAACATTTGGCTTTTGAAAATAAAATGACTGTAAAAAATAAACAGGATAAAGTAAATATTCCAGAGATTTGTTTAAGTAATGCATTGACAAGTCCACCACTGGTTGATCCTTTCTTTACAACATTACTCATAAATAACAAATTGTTGAGGAATCGCATGATAGATTCCGGTGCTGCAATAAATATTATGCCAGTAGGAGTGATGAAGCAGTTGGGTATGTGGGTGGACACATATGAAGGGAAATGTTATGCAATGGATAACCGACCTGTTCCTGTGGTAGGTATAATGAAAGATGTAGAAGTCAAGTTAGCTGCTTATCCTCAGGTGGCTTATAATATTGATGTAACAGTGATAGACACTCCTCCTCAATTCGGTATGCTTTTATCAAGGTAATGGATGGCAGCCATTTTTGGAAATGTCCAGTTCGACCTCTCTTATGCAACAATTCCAGTGAATGGCCAAGAAGTGAAATTATACAGAGAGCCAAGAATGAATCAGCTTATTGACTATGTGCCACAAGATCAGGTCAATTGTTTTTGTGATGTTGACCTTGGGAGTTTTAATATAGAGCTAGCACAACCAGAATTAACTAATAGTGATCCTATTGAGAAGCATGCTACACAGAATAATGATGGTATTTGGAAAATGTATTTCGATGGAGCATGTAATCAAGAAGGAAATGGAGCTGGGATAGTATTTGTTTCACCTAAAGGTATTACATTTAAGTATTCATTCCTGTTAACTTTTGAATGTACAAATAATGTAGCAGAGTATGAAGCTCTATTAACAGGATTAAATATAGCAGTAAAATATAAAATAAAGTTGCTTGCTGTCCTGGGAGATTCAGAATTAGTTGTCTCACAAGTTAAGTCAAAATATACAGCAAAAAACAAAAGGTTAAAGCAATACAGAAATGTTGTATGGGACACCATTGAGTTGCTGGATGCCTTTTCAATTGAATGGGTAGATAGGTCTAAAAATATAATGGCAGATTTTTTAGCTAATGTAGCACTGAAGAAAGATGATATTACCTTGGCTGGAGTATCACAAATTGAACTCAAGACTAGACCTGCTATACCTGATAATGTGCACAATTGGCAAGTTTTTGATGATGATAATGATCTGTTAAAACTCCTTCACTGCATAGATCAGTATGAAGCCCAGCAGATTGATTTTAATGCTTTTGTTGAAGAAGTTGATGGAAAAGAAACAATATTTGGTAGAGAAGTTTTACAGCTGAAAACCAATAAACTCCCTAAAGGGCTGGTGGCACTTGAGAGGGTATATGATGGAAATGATCGATCTTTTGTGAAACAGACACCAGTTGGAAAAAATGATATTGAAGAAATTAATTTGGGAACTGAAATGGCGCCAAAAAGGGTATACATAGGTAAAAGGATAAGTCCCATGATTAGAAAAATGCTGGTGGAGTTATTGAGAAAATATAAACATGTATTTGCTTGGTCTTATGAAGATTTAAAAGCATACAAAGAAGATTTGTTCCAACATGAAATACCGTTGAAATCAGATGCGAAACCATTCAGACAAAAACAAAGACCGATAAATCCAACTCTGGGGCCTAAAATGCAGGAAGAATTAACAAAACTCAGAGATGGTGGAATTATTAACCCTATTAGACATTCGACATGGGTTTCAAATTTGGTCCCTGTCAGAAAGAAAAATGGAGATATCAGATTATGTGTGGACTTCAGAAATCTGAATATAGCATCCCTTAAGGACAATTATCCTTTGCCAAATATGGAGGCTGTACTGCATAAGGTGACAGGTTGTGAATTGCTATTTATGATGGATGGATTTTCCGGGTATAATCAGGTTAAAGTTAAAGAATTTGAACAATACAAAACAGCATTCACGACCCCTTGGGGAACATATGTTTATTTAAGAATGCCATTTGGTCTTACAAATGCAGGAGCGACTTTTCAGAGAGCCATGGATGTGGCATTTGCTGATTTAATAAATATTCTCATGGTGGTATATCAAGATGACCTTACTGCTTATTCTAAGAAAGCTGAAGATCATGTTCATCATTTGGAGAAGGTATTTATAAAAGCTCTTGAATATGGAATTAGTTTAAACCCCCAAAAATGTAATTTTGCAGTCACAGAGGGTAAACTTCTAGGACATATTGTTTCAAAGGAAGGAATCAGGATAGACCCTGAGAGAGTTGAGGCCATTGACAAAATACCTATCCCTAAAAATGTCAAAATGATATAGTCATTCTTTGGACAAATAAATTTCATTAGGAGATTTGTTCCTAATTTTGCTGAGATTGTTAAGCCCATAGCCAAAATGTTGAAAAGGGGACAAAAGATAGATTGGACTGCAGAGGCTTTGGATGCTTTTGTAGATATTAAACGAGCTATCAAGGAGGCTCCTGTACTCAAATCTCCTGATTTCTCAAAACCTTTTCAGATTTTTTCGTTTGCCTCTATGCACACTGTTGTAGCTGTTATGTTACAAAAAAATGAGGACGGTCATGAACAACCTATATCCTTTTTCAGTAAGTCATTGCAGGGATCAGAATTGAAGTATGACATAATGGAAAAGCAAGCGTTTGCACTGGTGAAAGCTGTAAAAAATTTTAGACCGTATCTTGTTGGAGTTAAGGTAGTTGCTTATGTTCCTCATTCAGCAGTCAAAGATATTCTGACACAGTCTGAAGTAATGGGCAAAAGATGTAAGTGGATTAACAGAATCCAAGAGTTTGATATAGAGGTGTAGATTACTAAGTTAATCAGAGGTCAAGGCTTGGCTAAATTAATGGCAGAAACAAATATTGAAGCAAATCAGGTTTGCAATGCTGAAAAGGAGAATCTAATTGCAAGCATTGAACATACTCATTGGTATATAGATATTGTGTATTATCTTAAATACATGAAGTGTCCAGAACAAATGAATGATAACCAGAAAAGAACATTGAAGTTACAGGCTTCTAAATATGTTTTTATGAATGGAGATTTATTTTGGAAAAATAGGGATGGTATATTGTTGTTGTGTCTCGATGAATCTCAGTCTCAGCATGTCTTAGGTGAAATGCACGAAGGAGTTTGTGGAGGGCATTACTCAGCAAAAACAACTGCTCAGAAGATTCTTAGGGTAGGATATTATTGGCCGAAAATCTTTAATGACTCTTTTTTGCATGTAAGGAAATGTGAGGCTTGCCAGAAATTCTCTGGAAAGTTGAAATATCAGGGAGCCTTGCCACTTCGGCCCATGCAGGCTGATGCCCCTTTTCATCAATGGGGAATTGATTTCATTGGGGAAATACCAGAAAAATTGAGTGGTGGGCATAGCTGGATATTAGTTGCCACCGATTATTTCACCAAGTGGGTAGAGGCTATTCCAACCAAACAGGCTACAAGTAAGGTGGTGACACGGTTCTTGATGGATAATATCATTACTAGATTCGGTGCACCAGTAAGATTAATCATTGATAATGGAATGTGTTTCAGATCAGATGAATTCAGGAGTTTTTGTAGCACATATGGTATTAACATATCTTATGCAGCCCTTTATCATCCACAGGCCAATGGACAAGCAGAATCTAGCAATAAGAGCCTCCTAAAGATTATAAGAAGGATGCTTGATCAGAATAAAAGGGCTTGGGATTCAAAATTAAGACTAGCCGTATGGGCTGATAGAATTACGGTGAAGAAGGCAATTGGGAAATCTCCATTTGAACTAGTATATGGAACACAGGCCAGGATGCCTTTACAAAATTTGTTACCAGTTTACAAGTTCATTCTACAAGAAGATTTGGATATTCCTGAACCTATGGAGGAGAGAATGGAACAGTTGGCTGAACTGGATGAAATAAGGAGGGTGGCTCAAAATCAGAATGTGAAATTGCAGGCACAGATGAAATATTTATTTGACAAAAGGGCAAAAGATAGGAAATTTGGGGAGAGTGATTTGGTACTGATGTGGAATGCGAGGTGCCAGGAAAAGGGAAAACATGGGAAGTTTGAAGCTTTATGGCTTGGGCCTTTTGTGGTGGTTGGAAAGAAAGGAGAAGATTCATATTATTTGCAAAATATGGCAGGTGAAGATCAAGAATTGCCTATACATGGGCAGTTCCTGAAACAATTTTTCTCTTAAAACAATTCAGGGGATTGGGAGTTGCCAGTGCATGGACAGCTCTTAATGATCCCTTTTTGTTTTCTTTTCCATGCACAGTAGTATAGGGTCCTTTGTTTTGTTGCCTTGCCTTTTACTCCATTATGTTCATCATCTTGATATTGGTCTCCTCACCCAGAAGATGTGAATCCTTGCAATGATCTTGCTATCATTCATCCCCAGACGGAGCCACTGTTGGAACTGTAGAAATTTTAAATTTTACAGCCTATTACATTTGTGAGGTTCCATCATTAAAGCCCTTACATTAAGCATAAAGTCTCCTCATGTCATTAATTGGCCTATTCTATGTTGTTTGACCCTTCTTGAATTCGCTTGCTCCCTTTTGTTTCATTAAAAGATCCCTATCGGCAAGACATGGTAGAAGTCTTCCCGAGATGTGTTATCATTAACATGTATTGGTTGCAGATAGTCGACGAGACTTTGCAGAATGTTTCGGAAACTAAAAGACTCATACCGGCATATGTTGGAGCATCGTCATAACATCACAGCGAACTTAGTAAGTCTTGTCGACTGGAATATGGAGGGGTCGTTTCGGCCTAACTAATAAGTATCGGCATGAAGTCATAGCGACATCCTTATGTCTTGCCGATTGAATTATATGCAAAATATTTCGATGTGACTTAAAATCTTCGGGGAGAGTCTTGGCGAGGTCAAATTTGTTTTGCCGAACTTGATGTAAGGAAATCAGTGGTGATTGATACTGAAAAGGCATCTGGTCATGTCATGACCTTAAAGGTTGGAGAGGTAGACCCTGTGGTTACTGCAGAAATTGGTATTGATATTGCCAAATTGAATAAAGCACAGATTCAGGCGTTGATAAGGGAACGAGAGATGTATAAAGCAAATAATGAGAGACTGCTCAAAGAGAATGATAGGTTGAAAGATTTAGTAGGTGTTCCTGCAATGCCAACCAAAATGCTTACTCAAGGAGAAAGTTCCCAGACAAAAGAACATTGGGTTGGATCGAGTGCTTATAATCAAGGAAGGTACGATGCTATTACAACAATTGTAAAGAAGCGGCAAGTCAATTTGACATCTTGGCTGAATCAGTTGTGGGGAAAGTTTTCCTCTACTATGAATGCAATAAAATAGCATGAGAGGATGAAGGAATGGGTAATGGATAAATTTCAAGAATTGAACACGCGTAACGAGGTTGGTAGCACTGCAACTGAAGGAGAAAATAATATTATCAGTCGTCATCAGAAGTTTTATGATGAGTTGCTCGGGGACAAAAATGGATTGACTGAAGCTGCTAATACAGTTATGGTTACACTTTTTGATGCTAAAGGAGAAGTCAAGGATGCTGCTAGGTGGAGGAACGAGTGTGGTGCGATGCTGAAAGAGGTTATGAAGACATCCTCTGCGGAAGATACATCTCTAGAAGACGTGAGTGAGCGGGTGGAAGATATGATTAGAATGGAAACCGAAATTCGGAATGCCGTTGAAGATGTGGATACTTTTAATTGTCAAGATTACTTGGATTACCTTGCTACAACTCACTTATGGTTAACAAGGGATTAATTGTCTTCAAAGCTTTTCGTATTTTGTTTAATCTTATTTCTGAAGGGACGCGTCCTTTCATATTCTACATGTATAAAAGCCGCTTTCAAGAGACAAAAGAGTGGGGCTTTTTGTAAAAAAGGGGGATAAGACTGGTAGCATATGTAAATGATGGAGATATCAAAAGAACAAAATTTTAATATAATGGCGTAACATTTTCTGGCATCAGTTGTTTATGGTAATTATTAATTAGTATTATTGAGGTTGTCTCCTTATTTTGTGTTTCCTGGTTGTTTGGATTTATGTACACAAGTTTTTACATCATTCATCAATGCACATTTGCTGTATTTGTATGATCAATTCATTGTTTCTTTCCAGCAAAGATTAAAATTCTTTGCGTTGATCATAACAAATAGGGAATATAAATTGGGATTATTAAGAAGAAACTCAGTGATCATAAATGGCATGTTTATACAAGTTATAAACCAAATAAAATACTAAACAACTTGAATGTTTGCCAGTAAAATAAACCCGTCTTTGAAATTTTTTTGACTCCGTAAATCCCATAAGGCACTGGCCTTACTTCTTAGTTTAAGTTTCATTCACATTCTCCACGCTTGTTAAGTTTTTAGTCTATCCTTTTCAAATATTGGTATGTACTAATCATTAAATCCAGTGTTAATTCATTTCAGAATTGCCATTGTAGATTAATTGAATAAGATTGAGCTTTCCTGAGTCAATTAGGTATACCCACCTAGGTTCAGCATTACCTTAAAGAGTAGAAGGTTGAGTTTTCTTAACCTTGTCTGTTACCCTAAAGCGTATCAAGAAGTTGGCATCTTCTTGAGGCATCTAGCCTGCGTTTTTGAGAGATAACAGGAGGGATAGAGGGAATGAGAGAGAGAGTCTTCAGATGGGGGAGAGAGAGAGTCTTTGGATGGAGAGAGGGAGGGAGAGATTCCAAGAGAGAGAGACTTGAGAGAGACAGAGGGGGGACTTGAAATATATTATATTAAATATAATAATATATATTAAATATAATAATATATATTAAATATAATAATATATATTAAATATTTTATATTATATATTATATTTAATATATGATATAATAAATAATATATAATATATAATATATAATAAATGATATATTTTTTATATATTAAATATAGTATATAATATATTTAATATGTAGTCTACGTAATGGGTATCTGTTATTAATGAATATCCATTTTGTAACAGCATTGAGAACTTGCCTCAGAGCGAGCCTCCAAAGCTCCTCCAATAGTTCATGTTTTATCGATGAAGTTCCTGCTTGTTCATCTCATCGACAAGAATCACCCCAATCCCAATCCATCAACCGAACTTCAACCATCGAATGAAGATCTCAAGGCTGGACCAGAGCCATATTTCAGACTAATGAAGAACCATCGGAAAGACTCACACTGACCATACCCAAATAGTCAAACTTCTACTATCGGTTTGATCTTCCCAGGTCTAACTGAAGAAAAAAGTTACCCTGACGAAGTACCATCGGCAAGACTCCTAACTTTGTCAAGAGATAGAGAAATTGTGCTGACCGGTAAGGTCATACCAATGGATCCTGTCGGCAAGACCGACCATTGGTCACATTGACATGATCATTTCGAACCTTTAGAACCAAACTGATTTTCGACAAGACATTCCAAGAGTCTCATCGAATTTTCTCTTTTAGGAGTTTCATGTAAGTAAGTTTTAGGCACATTTTCCAACAAGAGGGAGGGTTTAGGGAGAGAGAGAGAGAGAGAGAGAGAGAGAGAGAGAGAGAGAGGGAGGAGAGGGAGAGAAAGAGAGCTGGAGGGAGAGGGAGAGGGAGAGGGGAGAGAGTGAGAGGGAGAGGAGGGAGGAAGGAGAGCCTGAGAGAGAGAGAGAGGAGAGAGAGGAGAGGGAGAGAGCTGGAGGAGAGAGAGAGAGAGAGAGAGAGAGAGAGAGAGAGAGAGAGAGAGAGAGAGAGAGAGAGAGGAGAGAGAAGAGGGTTTGAGAGAGGAGAGAGGAGAGAGGGAGAGAGAGTGGGTGGAGAGAGAGAGAGAGGGAGGAGAGAGAGAGAGAGAGAGGGAGAGAGAGGGAGAGAGAGAGGGTTTAGGGTTTAGGGACAAGATATACTATATTTTTAGTTTAATATATAATAAATATATATCATATATGATAAGAAATAATAATTCTTCAATATGTTTTCTTTTAGGGGGACAAACAACAATATATATTATATATTAGTATATTATGAGTTTATAATTTATAACAATGTAAGTAATGGATATTCGTTTTGTTCTTGAAGATTGCACACATGTGTGGCCATGTAGACTTGTGGGCATGGCAAGTGGAAAACATAATGGCTATTCATTTTGTGAGTTATATAAAAAAATATGGGACTATTTTGAGTATTTCAATGGTCCCTACATGCTTTCTATCATGAAATTGTCATGCTTCTTATCTGCATAAGGAAAAATTCAGCTTTTCAAAGATTATCTAACACCATTTTTAGAATTCTGATCATTTGTGTGTGTTTTTGTTTGTGGAATGGGGAGTAGCAGTCGGTGTAAGAGAAAAGGTAAAAGGAAACTTAAAATAGATCAAATTGAAGAATATAGAGAAAAAGATAGAGAAAGTCATAGAAAAAAAAGAAAAAGGTATGAAAAATATTCAAATTGAAGCTTCTTTGAAACCATTAAATGTTAAATCAAGTGAAGATGAAATAGAAAATGAAAATATTGAAAATCATATTGAAATTGAAAATGAAAACATTTAAATTGAAAATGAAAATGTGAACAACATTCAGAATGAAAATGTTGTTGAAAATGAAAATGTGAACAACATTCAGAATGAAAATGTTGTTGAAAATGAAAATGTTGATAACATTGAAAATATTGAAAATGAACCTTATGTAACCCCTATTTACAAAAGAGCCCCTAAATGGTTGGTTGAAATTGAAGGGAAAACAGGGATGGATCTATTGACCTAGCAATGCAAAATACATTCCCTTAACACTAATACAATAGAGGAGAAGAGAAAAAATGAGTTCTAATAGCTTCTAAAACTTCTGAGATGAATACATACAGAATAAAAGAGATAAAAAAAAAAGAATTCATAGATGACACAAGTATTTACGTGGTAAAACATTTTCAGGTAAAAAACCCACCACACCAAGTAAAGACAATTTTGTATTACAACAATAAAATATTACATACAAAATTATTCAGTCCTCACTCTCTGATCAACTCACAACAACACTCAATTATCTTCTCACTATTACAATACTTCTTTCAAAGTATACAATGAATAACTCTCACAGTTCAAACTTACATCAACTACCACCATAAACCATCACCTCTTGGTTAACATATACAATGTACTCAACTGCACAAGTCATACATCATGCATTCAATGTTTCAACCAATCCCTTGGCCTCCAGGTTCATGTATCAATCACCCAATCGCATAATTGATCTGCTTCTGACTGATCTCCATTGCATCGAGCCACCCAGGAATTTACTTCTTGCCTTAATCGGGTTCATGTCACTAGCCAAACAAGTTATGCAATTACTGCTTTTGGATTTTAGCCAATCATACTGTTGTCTCCAAACCATGTGTCTGCTCTGCATTCACTGAACACTTTGACCTTTCTATCCAACTCGGTCAAGCTCGGTCAAACAAGAATCGAGCTCATTTTGTCTTCTACTGCGTGACCACCAAGTCCACTCAACCCAGATGTGGTACAATGGTGAGCTCGTCTGAGCTTGCCCAAGACTGTCTCATGCTACCTTGTCATTATTTGAGTCATGTCACTATAAGGCAATGAGCTCACCCAAGCTCACCCCTCATCTTCTCTAAGCTCTATCTCAACTTCCCCATGCTACCGCTGCCCAGATCAATACTAACAATGGTGTGGCAGTAGCCACCAGCTAGACCGTCAATAGTCTCACCACGCTACCATGAAGACCACCATGTCTCATCGCAGTAGAGCGGTGACCGCCAATGGTCTCATTGCGCTACCGCGAAGACCACCAGCGATCTCACTGTGCTACTACAAAGATCGCCAATGGTCTCACTGCGCTACTGCGGAGACTGCCAGGTCTCACTGCACTACCATGGAGACTGCCAGGTATCACTGCGCTACCATGGAGACCACTAGGTCTCACCATGGTAGAGCAGTCACCACTTAGGCAAACCGCCATTGTCTCACCGTGACCACCGCAGTCGAACCTTTCACCGCCCGCAATACAACGGTGACCACCAGTGGTCTCACTGCGCTACTGTGGAGACCGCCAGCGGTCTCATTGTGCTACCATGAAGATCGCCGGCAGTATCACTACGCTACCACGGAGACCACCAGGTATCGCTGCGCTACCACGGAGACCGCCAAGTCTCACCGTGGTAAAGCAGTCACCACTCAGGCAGACCACCATTGTCTCACCATGACCACCACAGCCGAACCTTTCACCGCTCGCGATGCGGTGGTGACTAACAAAATAGGTCGTTGGTGGGTTTACCATGTGTGGTAAGGTGGTAATCGCCCATAATGTCACCGTGGCACCCCCAAGGCAAAGCCAGACTGCCACAGTAAAGCGGTAACGGTTGAAAGAGTGAAATTTTTTCCAAGTCTTTATCTAGCAGAGGTTCAAGCTGGTAATTGAGGCATCATTTCTCAACAATCTCCCACTTGATGAAGATTCCTAGCTTCCCCTTGACTCTGAAAAATCACTAACGGTCATAGGCCCCAAGGCCCATCGATTTTGTGCACCATCTAAACTTGTCTATGGTCATTGGCTTTGTTAATGCATCTACAACATTCTTCAAAGTGTTGACCTTTTCAAGACAAATCTTTCCATCTTCAACCATGTCCCTTATGAAGTGATACTACATATCAATGTGCTTCATCATGACATGGAAAGTTAGGTTCTTTTCCAAACAAATGGCACTCTGATTGCCACAATAAATAGTGATCTGTCTTGCAATAAAACCAATGTCTAAACACAAACGACTCAACCAGACTACCTCCTTACAGGTGTGAGTTTCTGCCATGTACTCTGCCTCTGTCATGGATAAAGCAACTACAACTTGTCACTTGCTCATCCAACTGATTTCTCCACCATTTAGCATGAATGTGTATCCACTAATGGATCTCCTGCTGTCAATGTCCCCTGCCCAATCAAAATCAACATATCCCTGAATTCTGAGTGTTCTTTGTGATGCAACCAAACTACCATGGTAACACAAAGCATAGTCTAAAGTCCCGTTCAAATATCTAAACACTCTGTTCACAACATCCCAATCTGACCTCCCTCTATTTTCCATGAAATGACTTATAACTCCCACTGCTTGGGAAATGTCTGGTCTTGTACAGACCATTGCATACATCAAACTGTCAGCAACACTTGCATAGGGCACACTAGTCATGTCCTCCATCTCAGTAGCATAATTTGGATAGTCTTCAACATATACTTTTGTTCCCTGCATGATTGGAACAACTAGATATTTGCAATCAATCATCCCAAATCTCTCTAGAATAGTGTTCGCATACTCAATCTAACTTACCCAAATCTTTCTTCTTTTTTTCTCCCTGGTTATCTCCATTTCGAAAATATACCTAGCTCCAACAAGATATGTCATTTCGAACTTTGCAGACAACTGAGATTTAAGATCAGAAATCATAGAATTGCTATTTCCTATGAATAACATATCATCCACGTACAGGGTAATAACAAGCATATGATCATTTTCAGATTTATAATAAACACGATGATCATATTTTGATCTCATAGATCCCATAGACAACACAAATGTATCAAATTTATGGTACCACATTCTAGGAGACTGCTTCAAACCATACAAAGACTTCTTTAACTCACATACCATATTTTGTTTACCTTTTTCAACAAAATGCTCATGCTAGGACATATAGATTTCTTCTTCCTGCTCACCATGGAGAAACATTGTCTTCACATCCATCTGCTCAATTTTGAAGTCACACACAATTGCCAATGACAAAAAAAATCTGATGGATGTCAGATTTACTACAGGGGAAAAAATCTCTCCATAATCAATTCCCTCAATTTGGGAAAATCCCTTTGCAACTAGTCATGTCTTATACTTCTCAACACTACCATCAAGACCTGTCTTCTTTTAGAATATACACTTACAACCAACATGCTTTCTCCCTTTAGGCAGTGGTACCAAATCCCAGGTTTCATTCTTCTTCAATAAATCCATTTCTTCATTCATGGATTCCAACCAAGAATTCAAATCAGTCATGCTGATTGCTTCTTATATAGTCCTAGGCTCATCAGTGCTAGTTATTAAGGCATAGGCACAGTTCGAATCTAACATTGAGAAACCATACCTTTCAGGTTGTCGTTTTTCTCATGTAGACCTTCTTACAGGCTGAGGTTGTGGTTCTTCATCATCAGAACTCTTAGAGCTTCTTGAACTCTACCCAATCTCAGGTACACCATGCAACTCTTCCCTTTCTGGAGTTTGGGGAATCTCAACAACATCCTTCTTCTTGTCTCTTTGATCTATCTCAAGGTGTTGATCACTTACTGAAGGTTTCAACTCATGAAATATCACACTTCTGCTGTACAAAATCTTCTCAATAATAGGGTTCCAAAGCTTATATCCCTTCACACTAACACCATAGCTGATGAGAATACATTTAACAGCCTTGTTATCCAATTTTGATCTATTTTTATTTGACACATAAACATATGCCTCATAGCCAAAGACACGAGCATGCCTTAGAGAGGGTTTCTTTCCAAACCATTCTTCTAAAGACATCTTATCAACAAGAGCAGAGCAAGGAGATCAGTTTACCAGATAACATGTTGTAGCCACAACCTCAGCCCAAAAATTTTGCTCCAGACAAATAGCACTCAACATGCTCCTTGCCTTTTCCATCAACGTCCTGTTAAACCTTTGAACAACTCCATTTATCTGTGGAGTATAAGGTGTTGTTCTATGACTTTTAATTCCACAATCAGTGCAATAAATTTCAAAATCTGCAGAACAAAACTCACCACCATTGTCTATCCTCAAACATTTAATTTTCCTTCCAGTCCGATTCTCTACCAAAGATTTAAATTCTTTAAACTGACTGAACACTTTTGATTTACTTTTATGAAAGTCTAAAAATGCCCTTCTCGAACAGTCATCAATAAAAGAAACATAATATCTAGACTTCGATAATGAAGGAACATTAACTGGACCAAACACATCAGAATGAACATAAATAAAGTGTTCACAAAAATTGAACTCAAGGTTACAATCATAAAGCCCTTCTACAAGTTCTTTATTCCTCAAGGTTTTTAAGCCTCTCTCACCTATGCGACCTAGTCTATGATGCCACAACATACTCTTCTCAGTTGGGAGTTTTACCTCCAAAGAATTTGCAAGCAGAGAAGACTCTTCATGATTTTCTTGACTTTACAAAGGCACTATTACATTGAAAAGGACGTGCATCCAGCTTGTACAAAGTGCCAGTACAAATAACCTTATCCAACACCATTGAACCTCTAGCCATTTTACATCCTATACTAGAGAAAGAAACTTCTACACCAACATCATTTAACGTACTGACAGAAAGAATATTTTGAGCCAGACCTGGAATGTGCAGTACGCCACCAATCCCTTTGAATCTTCCGTGAGGAAACTGAATTCTGACTCTTCCTCTTCCAACTATCTCTGATGTTGAATCAATTGAAAAGTATACCTTTCCACCATCATACTTCTCATATTTAGAGAACCATTCTCTATGGGATGTCATGTGAAGGGATGCACCTGAGTCAACTAGCCATACATTATTTGATGCATGAGTTGCCAAGGTTGCAATGAAGGCGTCTGCATCACTCTGAGAAGAGTCATTTTTTGAAGCGTTCTTCTTTTTCTTCTCCTCCTTACAATCCTTTCGAATGTGACCAGGTTTCCCATAGTTCCAACATTTCACCTTGGACTTTTTACCAAGAGACTTTGATCTCCCTGCAAATTTGGATTTTGACTTGTTGTCTTTCTTCTTTCCTTTCTCCTTTGGTCTACCTCGGATAGAAAGAGCCTCTTTGGCCATCTCTGAAGACTTCCTCCGCATCGCTTCAGAAAATAATGAGGCAACAACGTCTTCCATCTTGAAAGTAGTGGTAGTAATTCCAATGGCCATCACAAGATGATCCCAACTGTCAAGGTAATGAAAACAATAGGAGCATGCAACATTTCTCCTCCTTAGTCTTTACACCTATAGATGCTAGCTGAGTAACACTCAAGTTAAATGAGTTCATATGGTTTGCAACAAATGCACCTTCTTCCATCTTCAAGGAGTGAAACTTCTTCCTCAGGAATAAATTATTTAGCAGAGACTTTCCCTGATAAATATCACCAAGATTATTCCATAATGAAGCTATAGAATTATCCTCATGGAGTTTTAGGAGTACAAAATCGACTAGACTTGGTCTTATCAGACCTCTTTCTTTTCTATTAGAAAGGTCCGAATCCTCTTGCTTCATATTTTGTGGCATAGTTCTAGACACTGCAATCTAGAGGTCTCTATCCACCAGCAAGTCTTCCATTTTGAGTTTCCATAACTCAAAGTTGCTTCCATTAAAATTTTCAATCTCTACTCTACCTGATGTACTCACCATCTCAAACAGAAACAAGTTCTTAACAATGCAAGACTCCCATTGAAACAATATTAGCACAAAAAACTAACCTTTTCTCTCAAGGATAACACAACTGGCTAGGCTCTGATACCACTTGAAGGGAAAAAAGGGATGGATCTATTGACCCAATAGTGCGGAATACATTCCCTTAACACTAATACAACAAAGGAGAAGAGAAAAAATGAGTTCTAATAGCTTCTAAAACTTCTGAGATGAATACATACAACATAAAAGAGATAACAAAAAATAAGAATTCACATATGACACAAGTATTTACGTGGGAGAACCTTTTCAGATAAAAAACCCACCACACCAAGAAAAGACAATTTTGTATTACAACAATGAAATATTACATACAAAATTATTCAGTCTTCACTCTCTGATCAACTCACAACAACACTTAGTTATCTTCTCACTGTTACAATACTTCTTTCAAAGTATACAATGAATAATTGTCACAGTTCAAACTCACTCACTGTCATGGAAGACTTACATCAACTACCACCCTAAATCGTCACCTCTTGGTTAACATATACAATGAACTCGACTGCAAAAGTCATACATCATGCATTCAATGTCTCAACCAATCCCACGACCTCTAGGTTCATTAATCGATCACCCAATCACGTAATCGATCTGCTTCTGATTGATCTCCATTGCATCGAGCCACCCAGGCATTTACTTCTTTCCTTAATCAGGTTCATGTCACCAGCCGAACAAGTTATGCATTTACTGCTTTTGGATTTTAGCCAATCATACCATTGTCTCCAAGCCACGTTTCTGCTTTGCATTCGCTGAACGCTTTGACCTTTCTATCCAGCTCGGTTAAGATCGGTCAAATGAGGTCCGAGTTCATTTTGTCTTCTACTACATCACTGCCAAGTCCACTCGACCCAGACGCGGTACAACAATGAGCTCATCTGAGCTTGCCCAGGATTGACCCACTCTACTATTCCCCTATCTGAGTCATGTCATGGTAATGCGGTGAGCTCACTTGAGCTCACCCCTCATCTTCTCCAAGCTCTGTCTCACCTTGCCCATGCTACAAGTGCCCAGACCAATACTAACCATGGTGTGGTGGTAGCCACCAACCTGATCATCAGTGGTCTCATCATGCTACCATAAAGACCACCAGGTCTCACTACGGTAGAGTAGTGACCACTTAGGTTGATTGCCATCAGTCTCACCGCACTACTGCGGAGATTGCTAGGTCTCACCATGGTAGAGAGGTGACTGCTTAGGCAGATCGCCACAGTCTCACCTTGACCACTATGGTCAGACCTTTCACCGCTTGCGGTGTGGCGGTGACCAACAAAGCAAGCCACTAGTGGCTTTACCGCGCTACCATAGTGAGTGAACTCACCGCGTGCGATAAGGTGGTAACCACCCAATTTGTTACCGTGGCACTGCCAAGGCAAAGCCAAACCACCGTGGTAAAGCGGTAAAGGCAAAAAGAGTGCAATTTTTGTGAAGTCTTTTTCTGGTAGAGGTTCAAGCTGGTAATTGAGGCATCATTTCTCAGCAGAAATAGATGAGAACATAATTGATAATATTCAAGGAAAAAGGTCACAATGAATGGTTCATTGGTGGGCTACAAAAATGTTCAATGAACTCTTCTTTGATAAGATATTAACCAAACAATGCTAAATTTTTGTGCAATTACTTAAGATTTACAAAATGAGACCATTATTAAACAAATTGAAGATTCATCTAACAAAATAGGAAAAAATAGTCTTATTGTGAAAACTCTTTTTAATGCTCTAACCTCTATTGGAAATACTATTAAGGAAAAAGATAAAATGGCTACTCGAAGAGTGATCAAAACCTTCCTAGTAAGCCATCATTTGAGAAATTCTCATTTAATGAGACAATCTTGTATTGATTTTGAATTAAATCATAACACATTGAATATAACACTCTCAAGAAGAGGAATACTTGATAGTGATCTTCAAAAAGATATGTGGACTTTTAGTCAGAGGCTTCCACATGTTGATAAAAATCTAACCGATAATTTAAAGATGCAAATTGAACATTATTGGAATTATCACTCTAGAGTATCACCAAATGTAAAGGATGTTTTAAATTTACAAATTGGTAATTGAGATCGTACATCACATCCTAAATATTTTTTGGAATGTAGCCAAATAATTTTGTACAGACAATTTTTTCAAGAACATCCACATTTGCAAATATCACAAAGGGCTTTTAAGTCTTGCAAGCCATTTTATTGTGTTCCTATTAAGTTTCGTAATACATGTTGTAAATACCATGTTGATTTTTCAATGTATCATGAATTGTTATGCCATATTCATTCTACTATGCATATTGATGAAATATTGTAGGAGTGTCATGTACTGCAACTTCCCAAGTCATCCAGGGAGTTGTTAGATTCATTTTTATGCATTAGAGGTGATGGTTGCTTATATTATCTAAATGATTGTTTAAATGGAACGTTTTTGCAATGTGGTGGTTTATTGAAGTTTGTAACATTCTTTCATGAGGGTAGCGATCATGATTTTGGTAACAAAATTGTTGAGAAAAACAAGTATGAGATGGTCAAATACACATTGAAGAGTGGAGGCGAGGGTTCTAGATGCGAGTTGGTTGCAAGAGAGGTAAGTATTGCTGATTTTATTTTAGATTTTAAGAAAAATATTTTCTATAAGTATGCAAGGCATAGCCATAGGTCATAGTGGTTGGATTAGAAATTCAGGATGTGTAAGGACTCTTTCCCCATTGGAACTATATTATTTGTAGTTGATTTTTCTGAAAATTACACATTGCAACCAAAAAATGAAGTTCAATCAAAATATTATAATTCTATTCAAATTGCTATTTTTGTCCATATAACATATATGCATGCCCTTGATAGTACAAAAGAGGACATGAAGATAATTAGGGAGTGCCATTTTTACATGAGTGATGATAGATCTCATTCATTTGAGTTTGTACAACATTTATTTTGAAATTTTTTTTGTGTTCTTGTAGGAAAAAGGAATTGCAATGGGTCAACATCTGATTTGGTTAGATAACTACACAGGGCAATTCAAGAATTTTTGCATGTTTTATTGGTTGAGAAGGATGCATATAGAGAGGGGTGTACCACATATTTGGAGTTTTTTCGAAGCAGGGCGTGGAAAAGGAGAGCATGATGGCACAGGTGCATGTGTGAAGAGAGTTTTGGTTAAGGAAAAAATGAAGATTAGAGGTGGTGCAACATTCAATGATGCACATTATATTGTGGATTGGTGTTCTTATGCACTATCACGAGGAGGGACACTTGATTTACAAGTGTGTAGGTTCTTTTGGTTGGTTGAGGAGGGCTCAGTGGGAGACAAAATGGAATGTCAAACAATTAGAGATTCTTCAAAGATGCATTCATTTCGAAGCTCAAATACGAGTGCATGGACCATATGGACATGAGAGATGGCTTGTTTTGTTAGAATTGTATTCAGTGTGATTGGGATCGATGTGAGTCAAGTGAGTGGGTAGATACATGGGTTCCATAGTACCTAACCCATTTATCTATAACACAATCCTCATTAGAAGATGTAATGGAAAGTTCACTTGACTATGACCATCTTTTAGATCTTGTACAACCAGGACATGTCTATGTTGTTATAGAACCGCAGGGGAATGAAGAGGGATCAAACTATTGATTGGCATGATGTGTAAATGGAAATAAAAAGATAACATAACCGATGACAGATGATGATGGGTTCATGTATCGTACAAGTTCATTTATTCTTTCTCGAGCTTCATTCCATTACCATTTCATCATCGTTTAGGTTGTTTACAATAATATAGAGTTGTTATTCTAAGCATCTATGAAAGTTTTCATATAACCATTTCATCATCATTTAGGTTGTTTAGCATAATATAGATTTTTTATTCTAAGCATATTTAGATGTTGATAAAAAACTTATGGTCACACAAGTTCGATTGTTGTTTTTGGAACTTGGTTGCGAACATATATGATTAGAAAGAATGGCCTACCCACATTTGAAGACTATGAGAAATAAAAAACCATTATCATGTATTCACACCTTGTTATAGCAACAAATGTTAGTTTATTGAGACATCATGCTAGACCAAAAAACAAAAATACTATGGAAAATTAGTAGTGATGATCATGAAGCATTACTGGAAACTTTGAAGTTAAGAGATGACCCTTCAGGCACGCTTGAGTAGTGGATAATTTTTTGTATGGGACACCTGTATGATATTGTTCATAACATTTTGATATTGCTTATCTACTAAGGTTCATTATTTAGATTGTTTAGAATAATATAGATTTTCTATTTGAAGAATCTTTTCTAGTTTGCATTATCAATTCATCATCATTCAAGTTGTTTGACATAATATATATTTGTTAGTTTAAGCATCTTTTCTATTGTGACCGTATAGATTTCTCCTTCGAAGTATATTGCAATGATCTTGGCATGATTGATCATGGAGCTGCTACAAAAATAGCCAACTTTGATCCTTTGGTAGAGGTATACGACAAATTAGAATAATATAGATTTCTTATTCTAAGCATCTTTTCTATTGTATGTAGTTTAACTGCTACCTTGATGGTTTGTATAGGTGCTTGTCACTCTAGAATGTCGACATGCTATTGCTCTCGAAGACTATGTTGACCGTGAAGGAAACACGTGATCTATTTCCTTCCCCTACTGAGAAATGACTATGTATTAGGGTCATTTGTTATATGCCTACGTGGAATTTTGTAAATCCTATATTTGAGTTATTGAATGATATTATCATGTGTATTGTGTATACTTTACATGTATTCAATTTTACACTTTACAATTTATGTGTATACTTTTTCACTTATGAGAATTCCAATGTATACTTTATGACTTAAATGTTTTAATGTGTATACTTTGTATTCATGTATGTAGTACATGACATAAGCATATTTGACTAAATGAATCACCTTTTTACTTACTCACGAGGAACAAAAAAACCCTAAACCTATGTGCATCTTTACATCGCATGTTTGGGTGAAAAAGAGGACCATGCCTAGTTTAAACGTACCCATCTGGATGTGTTGGAACAGTCCATTTGGTCATATGAGTTGCAGAACGAAAGTTGCACCACTTTGCAACTTTACACTGCTTGTATTTGACAACTTTTTCCTCAACTAAAAACTCGTCACCATGAGATAACGCCTTTGAGATAGAAAAATCTAAGAGAATTTATTGTAGAGGGTCCCAACACAATCCCATAGCCTTAGACGAAGAGTCTATAAGCTTCACGGTTTGTGATAAATAGCCCTTCAAAGATTGTTGTCTTTTTTCACTTTGGACTCTTAAGGGAAGTTGTTGGTACAATGTAGTTTAGAGTCATTTGGTGTGTTTGGGTGCAAAAGAGGACTATTAATAATGTAAACGTACCCATTTGGACATGTTGGAACAGTCCATTTGGTCATACAAGTTGCAGAACGAAAGTTGCACCACTCTGCAACTTTACACTGCTTGCATTTGACATCTTTTTCCTCAACTAAAAACTTGTTAGCACGAGAAAAGCCTTCAAGATAGAAAAAACCGAGAGAGTTTATTGTATAGGTTCCCAACACAATCCGATAGCCTTAGATGGAGAGTCTATAAGCTTCACAGTTTTTGAGAAATAACCTTTCAAAGATTGTTTCCTTTTAGCAATTTGGACTCTTAAGGGAAATCGTCAGTCAAATGTAGCTTGGAGTCATTCAGCATGTTTGGGTGCAAAAAATGACCATGCCTAGCGTAAAAGTACCCATTCAGACATGTTGGAACAATCCATTTGGTCATACGAGTTTCATAACAAAAGTTGCACCACTTTGCAACTTTACACTGCTTGCATCTAACAACTTTTTCTTTAACTGAAAAATCGTCACCATGAGATAACGTCTCTAAGATGGAAAAACTTGAGAGAGATTATTCTAGAGGGTCTGAACATGATCCCATAGTCTTAGATGGAGAGTCTATAAGCTTCACAGTTTTCAAGAAATAGCTCTTCAAAGATTGTTGCCTTTTAGTACTTTGGACTCTTAAGGAAAATCGTCAGTCCAATGTAGCTCAGAGTCATTGTTGACGCAAAAATTTGCATGTAACAACAGTCTCATGGGAAACTTAGCTATTGGGGGACATTGTGCGCTAGTTAAGTGACCTACAGGATTTTACCAAAGCCGACTCTTCGTTAGGTGGGGGAGTATAAGGTTAGAAAGATAGCGAAAATATAAAATCTACACTACAAGAGATGCACCAAAATCTTAGACAAATTCACCAGAGCATAGTGCAGAATGCAAAGGCCCGAACCACTAAATTGTTGTTCATCAAGTTAGTTTTCTCAAAAGCACTTAAAATGTAAGAATACCCTCTAATTTGCATAACATAATCTTAGTGTAACTTTAGCTAACATAGAAGAGTCGAAGACACATGATCTGTATTCATTGAGCTATGAAGGATTACAAAAGCTGAAGAACAAACATTCATACAATAAAAGAAGATAACAACATAGGCCAATAGTCTCACTAAATACATGAAAAAATAGAAAGGTTGAACTTAGTTGGCACACTCTCGAGTCTTCAAATTAAATAAAACTATTACAAAAGGCTTTCTTCCCAGTGCTCAAGAGTTTTTTGGAACTTAATCAACAACCCAAATAAAAAGAAACATTACTATATTTATAAGCCAGTCCACTGCCTGAAATGCACCAAGAGAAGGAAAACCACGAGCAGAGACCGATGACCCAGATCACCTTGAGCCGCCACACCGAACATCGATCACCTAGGAGCATGCCGATGAAGCCATGACAAGGAACGAAAAACCACACAACAACATAAACAAACACGCGAGGCCACAAAAGAAAAAATGACAGCAAGCGAGTATAACAGGGGCAACAACAACTCCAAAGTAATCGGCACGGCAGCAACCGCTACGTGTCATATAGACAAAGCTCTACAAAAATTCGAAGAGACGCCCAATGAAAAGCTCTGAGAGGGAGCCACGTGGAGCATGCCGAGTGAAAGAAAGTACAAGGTAGGCCCAGTTCGAAAAGCATCCAAAGAAAGTCACGCGACACACAGTTGGAGACCGGCGAAAAGCGAAGGGACATAAAAGCATAAAGCTTCGCGAGGAAGCCACATGGAGCACACTAAGGGAAGTGAGCATTTGAAAGGTAAGGCACAACCGCAAAGGTAAAAATAAAACTGCAAAGGTTTGATAGTTTTTGTTGAACAGTTTGGTGACTCACTGGGGCATATCGCTCGCAGAATGAAGAACCCCAAAAACTTTGGTTCAGCATCCTAAAACTGCTCACAACCTCAAGAGGGCAGCCTACAGAATGGTCCAGACTTTGTTCAATGGCGCAGATAGAGCTCGTAGATTCTCATGAGCCATCCTGAGATTGATAATTTCCTTGAAAGGCAATCCACCTGATACCTTCATTTCTAATTCCAATTGGAAGAAATGTTGCGCTAGCTGATGCACGGTCCCGTTAATTTCTACGGCAGTCAGAGATTGATCAAAAGATTGGAAGACAAAAAGATCCTACTTCTTCTCTTCGATCATAGCAACTATTTGTTCCACACTCGCTACCACCTGATTAGCAATGAAAGGCAAAGGGAGGCCTCTTTGAGTTAAGCAGAAAAATTTTGCCCGCATGTCACTGGTAATCTGGTTCAGCCGAGCCCTGCATTCTGCTACTTGTTGAACAACCTCATGCATAGAGATGAGGATACTTACGCCCATGACCATCATTGTTCGGTCCCCTATGCCCATGTTGCTTAAAGCCTCATCGAAAGCTGTATATAGCTTGCCCAATAAAATCCTAGCCTCCGAAACCTTGTCAGAAAATAACTCCTGAACCTGCTATGTTGTTTCACCTACTATTCCACAAAGGCTAGCCACTTGCGCCATAAATTTTAAAGTGGGCTGAAGAGTAAGGCACAATTCTTTCACCTTGTCCCAGTATGATGCATACAACTCTTTTGAAAATCTCTAACGAGCTCATCTGGGGCGCAAGAGGTTGGATCTTTAGGGTAGCCAACTCTGCTTCTCTGCTGCTCAAAATCGCCTTCTGCTCTAACAAGTTTCTATCCAAAGTGGACACCTAGTCCTTGAGAGTGGAAACCTCTTTTTATTTATCTTCCAGGGCCAATTCGGCCTACTTTTCCTTTTGAGTTTCCAACTCCAAAGTGGCATTCATCTCATTAATTTCAACATCCGTGCTCTGTCGGAGCTCCTTCATTCCTTCACCTAGCTGCACAGATGTAGCATGGTATTTTTCATCACTTTCTCAGCTCTGCTCAACTTCGCGCTAGAGAGTTGGAATGATCTCTGTGCTCATAACTTGTAGCTCATTGATTTGAATTTTCAAGGCACTCCTCTCCTTCTCCAGGCAACTTATTTCGTTCTCCTGGGCTTTAAACTTGTTTACCCAGATGTCGACCTTACCCTTGAGCTCTGTTATCTGATCATCCTTTTTCTTCGCCTGACAGTTAAGCTTGAGGTAATCAGTGGTCACGATTTTCTGGGTCTCCTCCATTATCTCAACCTTATCTCATGGGTGGGCCTGCTATAAGTCTATCCCGATAGCATTTACAGAGTAATCACTTAGTAGTATTTCTCCTACCGGTTTAATCACATTGGGAGTGATTTTTGTAAACATTAAGGAATTTTGACTTTCATTGAATACAGTTTGCAAGAGAGGCTCCACTTGCCTGGTTGCGTCCTTTTGTCTTCTTTTATTGATACGGTTGGCTTAGGCACTCTTGTTTGCATCGACCTGCGAAAAATATTCTTGGGTAGGGATACCCAAGCCACCAGCAAAAGGGAACTCTTGAGGGACGACCATCGGGAAAGACAACATACTTAACGCATCAAAAGTTTTGCTGGGCCTCATTATAATGGCTGGGGAGAATGGCAGAATGAAATGGCCACTCGGAGAGGGTGATAGTGCGGTGTAGGGAAAAAATGGAGATGCACCAACTGCAAGGCTAGGCCTCAGAGATAATAATTGCTGGCTCATGAGCCCAACACTTAGACCAAATTTTATTTTGGGTAAGGGATGGAAAGTGGAGGATGAAAGTGGGAAACCAAGAGGGGTAAGACTAGACTACCCACGATATCCAGCGATAGAGAAAACTAGCACAAATGAAAAAGTAGGGGCAAATGAAGAAGAGACCAAAGACATGGTAGAGAGAGAAGAGGGAGGAAATTTTACCTGTGGCTCATGAGGAGCTGCAGACATTTCAACCGCTTCCTCCGTTGGCCACTTTTTTTCTCCATCGGACTCTCTAGTTTGTTGCCACTTTTCCTCTGAATAATCATCGAGGTCAACAATGACCCGCCTCTGACCACTGGTAGTCCTTACCCACTTCCTTGTTGATTTAGAGGAGCCGGCTCCGATGTTTTTGCGTGTGAATCCTCCTTTTGCGAAGGTTGTTTACCACTATCCTTCTCATGCATTGGATCCTCGACAACAACAAGGGGATTCTAAGTTACTTACTCCCTAGGCTCCGTGGCAATCTCTTCCCTTATATAATGTTGCACGGATGTTGAACGGTTCAGAGACCTTTCTATGTCTAGATGCTCCCTCTCCCAGATATCATCAAATCTTTCATCAAGGGTCACTTCCTTAGGAAGCTTGTCGGTTGCCAGAGTCTCCTGCCGGTATATCTTGAAGTCTCGAATCTTCTCGGACGTCCAATTGAGATTATTCAATTGGGTGCACAGGGACGGGTTGATCTTCTACCTTGGGTTGGCTTTCCCTGTGATGTAGTTAAAGCTTAGCCATGGCGATTGCTCATCCACAGTAGGAAAATATTCAAGGCCTACATATAAAATTGGCCCCCCCTCCTCAACATTTCTCTGAGGGTCCCAGAAAGGCCGAGGCGAATGTGGGATTTTGATGCTGACCCCCGATAAATTATTCGATAAATTATTTTTGGGGTTGTAATGTCAGGTATCATTTATCAACACCAACCCGACATGACCCAACTTTGAAAGTAGAAACTCCGAAGTATCAATCTTCGAAGTCCTTTTTTTGATCAGCGACACAGAACCAAACATGATTGACAATAGAAAATAGGAGGTAAAATGTTTTCCCCCCTAGTAATCATTATCAATAGTACATAGCTATCTCATTGCTTCTACGACCATCACTCTATCTGAAAGAAAATGGGGGTTCCAGAAGGGCTCCCGGGTGAAACCTCGCATGCGGAGTATGGTGAAATCCACGCCAAAGAACCAATCACAGGGGGGTACAAGCTTTCCCAACCAGGACCTCTGTCGAGGTGATATGCATGTGGTCATATTTATGCCAGCTCCATCCAAAGCCTGCAGATTTGGGGTCAAGAATAAATCCGAAAACGCATAGTAATCGAAGGTTTTCAACATGACAGGAGTCCATGTCGAAACCGACTTCCTCAAGCCGCCTTCATAAAAAATATCCAGAGACATAAATGTTGAAAACTAATCTGGATTCTGGTGTAATATCAAGTAGGTCCGGAAAGAGGAATACCTGAACCTAGAACTGGCCTGGAATTCCTGTAGCTACTGCCAAATCCCATCACTAATAGCTCTTCCAAAATCTAGGAGCGGAGCCATGTTATTCTTCCTCAACATAAAGCCGAGGCACATTTGAAACTCTAAAACATGTTTGTCTATATCCAGACCACACAATAGTGCCAACATAGAAGCGATAAAAGAAGACCCACCTCTCAGAGCCTTCAGACCAAAAGGGAATTTGGGTGGTGCTGAATTACTTGTCGGCTGATTAATTTCGGAGTGATAAAACTGCTATGCCTTTTGGATTCCTCTCCATGTTTGTTGCATTTTTTCCACCTCAAAAATCTCAACATCCCGGGTCAAGGGGAGTGGGATGCACAACATATCCTGAATAGCTTGAGGGCTGATGATTACCCTAAAATTAGTGTTTCCTATCACTCTAGTGTCTGGGTCAAAGCGTGTCATGCAAGCTGCCACAATTTATGGGCAAGGGTGTAATAAGGGAACCATGTACTATGGAAGCCCATAGAACCATAGACGCTTGTTGAAAGGGTCTGGTACATTCTTCATTTTCTCGCATGTGGCCTCCCTAAGGATCTTAGGATTTTGGGATAGCTCAGGATCAAAGACGTTATCCCAATCCTCTGCAACCAAAGCCCGATCTCTCTGAGGAATTGTGTTTAGTATTATCTGGTCCACCTGACTGGTGAAAGGCCAACAAGAATTTGTGGGGATGTCTGGAGTAGCATAAGACTCCTTGTCATAGAGCTGCATGTAGGGCGCCCTCCTCATTTTCTCGACTATACTTGCTGGGGCCATGACCTATGTTAGGGTTTCTGCAATCTCAACCATTTTCTGTATTCACGAGAACTTTTTCACAAACTTTCACAAAGGTCTTAGTTTTCTGAAAAATTCTTTCTCTCTTGCGAATGCCTTAGCTGTTTTATCCTTAGATAACTCCTTGCAATAAATGTGCTCTGCCTACCTAACCTGCCTTTTTGATCTTCATGAAAAACGACCGAGAAGTGTATGTGCTAGCCATTCATACCTAGTTGCCATATGCATCACTAGCTTTTCATGCATGCGAAAAGATCACCAACCTACCAAATTGCCCTCTTCATTTAAGAGAGATTTTCGCATGAGGTGGTGCTTGATTTTCTTGAACGACGAACCAAGACAACCTTGCAAAAACTCGTCTGCAGGCTTAATGCATTTGCTTATTTTATTGAACGTACTTGGGTGCATCGCCCAATAGCCTGACTTTAAGATTTTTCTTGATTTGGATGGGACGACGGCTCCTTGTGCTGGCACCTAGACAACTTCTAATGAATTCAACAACCTAAATAAAGAAAGTTGCATCTATACTTGCATATTCCCATCACCTCACATGTCGCAACACTGAAAACCGAGGCTTGGCGACACACTTTGGCTCAGTCGTAATTATGGCCTACCTCGGTTGGTGAGCCCCGACTAGTCTATAAGTAAGACCCTTAGCAACATTGCAAATCATAATGTTTCCTAACATTCCTAATTTAGCAAGTTTTTCTTATCTTAGTAATTTCATTTTTCTAGCCAAAATAGAAAACATGGAAACACCAATAAGGGTAGTCTGCAAGAAGACTCAAGCTGCCTTCTTAGGCAAAATTATGTGTAGGTGCCTAAAGTGCATGATAGGTGTGAAAAACGTGCTGTATGTGAAGGCAATTAAGTGGGTTCTAGGTAAAGATTGCGTAGAGTATGAGGAACAGTACTAGGTAAACACTAGCATCTGCTCCCACTTTGTCACCTCGATGTTGAACATTAGCATTTCCAAGTGCAAGATCTTAAAGTTGACGAAGTAGGTTTTCCCTTGACGCTACCTTGTAGGTCTGGAGTAGATCGTGTGTGCTGCTCAATTTGATCGTGGGATCCCTTCGGTTCATAACATTCATCTAATGCAACTGCATGGGGGACCTGTTCCGACCAGGCCCATCCTGTTTGGCTTCGAACTGGAGACTCATGAGGAGCATCGTGCCAAGGTCTGTGTCGGCTGCTACTTCCTCATGCGTGTGCATTATATTGAACCATTCCAAAACCTCTAGTGGTATGAGGATTTTGAAAGAATGGTGCTCCCTGATCTCGTGCCGCTTGTTGCTGCAATTGCTAGTCCTTCCCATTGATAATCTGAGAATGAAAATGGTCCCCAATTTTTTTATTTTTCACTTTCAAGCTCCGCCTCATAGCGGACATATGTATATATCGATACAAGGCCACTGGCCTCTACCTTATATAATGTAAATTTCTGGCCAATATATATAATATATATTTTTTCAGAAAACTTGGCCTATTTACAATGTTTCTTTCAATTTCTTGCACCATTGCTGCTATTTCATAAAGCACTTAGAAGACCCAAAACTTTAAAGCAGGAAAAATAATTACATATTTACAATTTACACAACCTTCACATAGGCAGAATTAATGATTTTTTTTAAGATGTATTCCATTAACTGGAATACTTAAGGCATTACCTTCTTTATCTTCCAACTCGAAAGAGTTGAACTGTTTACACTAGGTAATTTTGAAAGGCCCTTCCTAGAGGCTATCAAATTTTCCATGCTGGTTGGGCTTCACTTCGTGCTCATTGAGCTTGAGCACCAAGTCCACGTATTGTAACTCTTGTTCTGACGCCTTTTTATCAAACCATTTCTTTACCACCTGCTGGTGACTGCTCATCACCTCAAGGGTGTGCTCTTTTTTTTCTTGTACCTCAAGTAGCTCAGAAAACCTTACCTCCATTGCTCCGTTTTGTTCAATTTCCAGAGATTTAAGCAACTATAGGGCAAGGATTTCCATGGCAATAGGCAGAAATGCCTCTTTCCCATACACCATCTCATAAGGAGATGTCTTTAGTATCTGCTTGGGCATGATTCATTCTGCCCATAGCGCTCTCTGGAGGTTCCTGTGCCATTCCTTCTAGTGTTCCAACCCTATCTTCTTTATTAACCTGATGAGGTTTTTGTTTGTAGACTTTGCGAGGCCATTCCCCTGGGGATAATAGTTAGAAGAGGTTTTCAAAAAAACCCCATACTTTAATGCAAACTAGCTCATCTTTGAGCCGAGGAATACTTTGGCATTGTTGGAAATGATTGTTTAGGGCAGGCCAAATCTAGCGACCAACTCCTCCAGGAAGTTAACAATCTCCACTTTTGTTGCATTTTTTAATGGCACTTCTTCTACCCACCTAGTGAAGTAGTCCATAGTTGTCAATATCCACTTATGTCCGGCTAAGGAGAAAGGGTTAATCATCCCAATGAAATCTTAATCCCATTGAGCAAAAGGTTCTTCTACTACTATAGGCCTTAATGGAATAGCAGTATTCATTCTCTTTCCGATATGAAACTGACATTCATTGCAAGATTTAATCAGTAAAAATGCATCATTGAAAAGTGTTGGCCAAAAATAACCAGCACATATAATTTTAATTGTTGTGATTCTTGCAGAAAAATGTCCTCCAGTCGAGCTATTGTGGTATTGATCCAATATTTTCTTGGCCTACTCCTCATTTACACACCTTAGTAGGATGCCATTAAAATTTCTTTTAAATAAGACACCCTCCAAGAGAACATAATTGCTATTTTGTAAATGATAGAAACGCTTTTTAAAAGAAGGTAGATTGATTGGATACCTTCCTATCTGCATGAAGTTTATTCTATCCTTAAGCCAGTCACCCTGAGAAATTTCTTCGTTTAATAACACAGGTTTCAAATTTCAAGCTCTGTCGTTGTTTCACTGTTTTCAATGAGATACTCGCAGAGTCCCTTTCCTTTGATAGTTTTGATAGATCTGACTTCAATATCATATTCTAGGATCTTGGTGATCCAATTAGCTCTCTTCTCTGTGATTTCTCCCTCCATGATATACTCTCACACACTAGGATGTGGTACACAAATGATCACCTTATTGTATGATATCAAATGCCGAAACTTCTTAAGTCCTTTCACAATCGCTAAGGCCTGCTTTTCTACAAATTTTTACTTCACCTCGTATTCTTTTAAGGTTCGTGAGTAGAAGGCAATAGGGGACTCCCTTTTATCTTCATCATCTTTTTGCATAAGTATAGTGGCGATGTTGTTGCCACCACCAAAAATGTACATAATAAAATCCTTTGATAGGTCGGGATTTACCAACACAGGGGCAGAAGAAATTGCCTCCTTTATAAGCTCAAAAGATTTTCTAGCCTCCACCGTCCATTTGAAAACCTGGTCTTTCTTTAGCATTAAGGTAATAGGATATACGATCCTTGCAAAATCTGTAATGAATTGACTAATGAAGTTGACCTTACCTAGAAATGACTGCACGCCCTTCTTGTTGACAAGTAACGGGAGCTCCCAGATCGCATCAACTCTTTCAAGATGAATGGAAATGCCCTCCTTAAAGACAACATACCCCAATAACTTCCCTTGGGGAACTTCAAACACATATTTCTTCGGGTTAAAAGAAATCCTGAATTCCTGGCACTTTTGGAAGACAAGCTCCAAATGATCAAAATGATCATCAACAGATTTTGAAAATACTGTCAAATCATCCAGGAAGATGAGTATAATTTTGTGGATCAAATCCTTAAAAGCAATATCCATGGCTCTTTGAAAAGTGGCTTGGGCATTCAAGAGTCCAAAAGGAATTTTGGCATATGCATAAGTTCCCCACTTGATGGTGAACGCTGTCTTGTGTTGGTCCTCTTCCTTTACCCGATTCTGCTTGTAGCTCGAAAAAGCCATCCAACATTGAAAACATTTCGGAGCCAGCTACATTTTGTAGAATTACCTCCATTGAAGGTAGGGGGTAATAATCCTTTAAGGATGCCCTATTCAAGTCTCAAAAGTCTACACACAGTCATATGTCTTCATTTTTCTTCCAGATAGGTACCAGGTTTGACACCCAAGTGCTATGTTTGATCGAAAATAGTATTCGAGATGCGATCAATTTATTCAGCTCCTGTGACATGAGAGATTCTATTTTTGGGTTCACAGGTCTCTTCCTCTGATGGACTGGCTTCGCACCTTCCAACAACTCAATCGTATGCTTGATGATCCTAGGATCGTATCCTTTAAGATCATCATATGACCAGGCTAAAACACTCGGATATTCTTCACAGAAATGCCTTAGTCTATCCTTCTTCTTCTGAGAAACTTCTTTCCTGACCTTGAGATTTTTGTCTTCCCCGATATGCAAATTGGTGTAATCACCTTTTTTAGCCACAAGCTTCCTTTTGTCTCTTGTTGCATCATTGAAATCAAACAGGCTCTCCAGAGTGACTAGGCCTCTTAGAATCTTGTTGGAATTTGATCCCCATAAGCTTCGGTGATCTTCGGTTGCAGCTAATCGGCGAATTCTCCAGATGATTAGAGGAATGATGCAATATGAGCATCGCTATCGAACACTTTCCAATCTTGATTGTTATCTCAAACAATAGGTCTTACAATTACCCTCACCGCATGCTTATTTCTTAATAATTCGGAGGCCGGCTCAAACTGAGCCCCGATGGTCACCATTTTGTCGGCTTCAGAGTTCTTCTCCCTCGGTATAGCATAAATATTGAATGCCTCAAAGTTGTCGATAAGATCCCAGACTCTATGTCGATAGGATCGCATACAGATATTCTTTACCGCATAAATTCCACGGATTTGGTTGACTACTAACTCCGAATCTCTGAACACACTTATCTGCTTCACACCCATTTGTTCTGCAAGGCTTAAACCATGGACCAGACCTTCATGTTTTGCTTCATTGTTTGAGCAAGTGAACTGGAAGCGATATGACCTCAAGGTCCTTTCCTCGGATGGGGATATCAAACAAATCCCCGCTCCAGCTCCTACTTTACATCTTGCGCCATTGAAGTACAAAGTCCATATTTTTGAAGATTGTTCACCTCCAGGCTCCTTAGTAACTTTGGGCATAATCTGCCCCTCTTCATGTATAACATAGGTTCCCCAGCTAGTTGCATGATAATTCCCAAAAGGGTCTATATCAATAAATTATTTCAACAAATTTTCTTCATCTTCCGTTCGGGAGCTAGTAGCTTCTTCTTCTTCCAAAAATTCCACATTGAACCTCTCTTCCTGAGTGATTGAAGTATGTGCTGCTTCAAAGTTGAGCAAGGCCTTGTTAGCAACATGCTTGGAATGGAAATTTTCCTACAATAGTTTCATCTTGCCTCCATGTTCGGTCCTTCAAATCAGGTGTGAACAGTCCAATGCTAGATATCCTCCAACATTTGTTGTGAACTCTCTGGACAAACAAATCCCAAATAGAGGAGGAATATCAATGAGTACAGTATCCTAATTTACAGTGATACTAGGGCAGACAAAAAAATTCATAGGCAATCCCTTGATTACCCCGACGGTATCAACTTTATTTCCATCTAGTTGCATGACTCCTTTGTTCAAAGGCTCATATTTTCAACCCAAAGCATCAACTACTTGTTTTGGCATGACGGTGGTGCTAGCACCAAAGTCGATCAAACAATTATGTAACAGCTTGTCGCCAATAATAAGTGTTAGAAAGAAAGGCTTAGGTTTAGGCTTACTTTCTTTTTCAGACTTGAGCTTCTCCTTCGGTTGAATTGTTAGCACTTTATCCAGGTCTGGCCTCGATACTTTCTCTTCATTGGATTGGCTAGGCACCTTCGCATCTTCCTTTCCTGAGAAAGCCTTCTGTAGTAGTACTTTTTTCTCCAGAATAGCCAGGACATCCCACAATGAAGCATTGGCAGATGACTTCTTTAGTTGTTCCACCACATTAAATTGTTCTTATGACTGGTGAGCCACATTTTGTTTCTCTTTAGGTTTCACATATGACATGGGTTTCACGACCGGTGCGTTTGGCTATTTGGCAACAATAGGGGTGATTGTGGGAGATTTTTCCTTCGAGGGAAGTGGATTCAGAGAGCTAGTAATAACTGCTTTAGACTGTGGTGGGATTGGCAATAGGCCCACTGATGGGCTAGGCATTGGCTAAGATGAAACATTGGTAGGAAAGGCTATGAACTCTCTAATGAATCTACGCTTTGAGCGTGTTTTGTAGTCAGATTGCACTTGGGGCACTTTATCCATAGGGATGTCATTCGGAAATGCCGACTCTTCTCCCTCCATCCAAGAAAAGAGTGCTTGGTGTGGAACTATGTCAAACTCTTGCTGGATGGACATCCTTTGAATTTGAGTGGCAAGGACAACATTGTCCATCTACTAGGAGGCGTATGATTGGTTGTCACGATCAGGCGCGCCGCCATGGCTACGTTGGTCTGCGATCTTTTGTTGTAAATTTCCCCGTATACAATTCCTGGGCATGTGTGCATCATTGCAGGGAAAACACTATGAATTGGCATCTTCAGCTAAGTTATTTTGCCCCGTGACTAACTCTTTACCTGAACTCGGGTGTACAGTCGCTATTGGCAGGGTCACCAAAACCACTTGGTTACTCGGCTGAGATGAAGCATTTCCGCACGATCTATCCTGCCACTAATTTGATTGGTACAGAGCTTTTCCACCTTGGTAACTCTGCTAAACTGGCTTCTAATAGTTATATTGCTGCCGCTTCATGGTAGTTAATTCATTAGTCATGGCCCACATCTGTTCTCTCATCTCATTCATCTCAGCCATCAGGGGGTTAGGCACCGGAGCTACACTCAGAGCTGCACTTGGAGCTGTTCTGGGGTACACATACATAGACTGGGGTAGAGTTGTAGGTGCACTAGTGGAAGGAACTTTGGCCTTTGTGGAGTTGCACTCGGTAAAAAATGGTATGATGGATCTCAGTGCCAACTTCCCAACAAAAATCAGGTTATTTTTCGTAGTGACAGCCAAGGAATAAGCATTGGGTAGAGTTGCCCCGCCAAGAGCCTGAAGCATCATGGAGATATTGGTGTTGATCGACTTTAGGTAGAACATGAATTCCAGATTCGGAGGTGGTCGACTGCCAATAGGTACTCTCTGCCAGGTTGATGAAATATCGCATTGAAATCAGGTAGAGCTTCATGGGGAGCTCGCTTTATATTTTCCAATTGATGATATAGTTGCAAGCTGGGGTTCCAAGCTGGTCCCAAGTTGCAATAGTATTAACTTCAAGAGTCCTATACCAGTTTAGTGCTTTTCCTCGAAAGGAGGCGGCCAACAATATAAGAACTACATTTTTATTCGATACGCCATGTACCAGACATACGTCTGCCACATCTTGCAGATGTTTCGTTGTTGTCTTTGACTCATCCCCAGAATACTTAGGGATAGCTTTTAGAGTGGAAGCAACAATTGGAGCCCATACTGTAGGAGGAACAAGTGCAACTAAAGGACTACCAGAGTCCCAGGCTACATAATTTCTAGTAGCCATAGGTACAGGTGGAGAAGGAGGAGACAGAGGAGGTGAAGGGCTACCTCGGTGACCTCTTGTGTGCACATAAACTAATGGTGGTACGAGCTGGCCAGAGACTCTTGCAGTTTGCGACCTAGTTATAGGCCGATGGCTCATGCACACTTATAAAACCAGGTGAACATGCTAGTTTGTAGTCCCACCGGGTGTGCCATAAAAAGAACTGTTGATGCAAAATTTTGCATGTAGTAGTAGTCTCATGGGAAACTTAGCTATTGAGGGACATTGTGTGCTAGATAAGTGACCTTCGAGATTTTACTGAAGTCGACTCTTCATTTAGTGGGGGGAGTATAAGGTTAGAAAGATAGAGAAAATATAAAATCTACACCACATGCGATGCGCCAAAATCTTAGATAAATTCACCAGAGCACAGTGTAGAATGCAAAGGCCCGAACCACTAAATTGTTGTTCATTAAGTTAGTTTTCTCAAAAGCACTTAAAACGTAAGAATACCCTATAATTTGCATAACATAATCTTAGCGTAACTTTAGCTAACACAGAAGAGTCGAAGAAACATGATCTGTATTCATTGAGCTATGAAGGATTAGAGAAGCTGAAGAACAGGCATTCATACAATAAAAGAAGATAACAGCACAGGCTAATAGTCTCACTAAATACATGAAAAAACAAAAAGGCCGAACTTATTTGGCACAGTCTCGAGTCTTCAAAATAAATAAAACTATTACAAAATGCTTTCTTCCCAGTGCTCGGAATTTTTTTGCAACTTAATCAACAACCTAAATAAAGAGAAACATGGTTGTATTTATAGGTCGATCCACCGCCTGAAACGCACCAAGAGAAGGAAAATCGCGAGCATAAACTTACGGCCCAGATCACCTCGAGCTGCCATAGCGAACATCGATCGCCCAAGAGCATGCCAGTGAAGCCACGACAAGGAACGAAAAGCCACACTGCAGCAGAAATGAACACGCAACACCATAGAAGAAAACACAATAGCAGGTGAGTACAATAGGGGCAGCAACAACTCCAAGGTAATCAGTGTGACAACAACCACCACATGTCGCACAGATGGAGCCTGACAAAAATTCGAAGAGCCACCCAGTGAAAATATTTGAGAGGGAGCCATGTGGACAACGCCAAGCGAAATAAAGTACAAGGCGGGCCCAGTTCAGAATCAGCCAGAGAAATCCATGCATCACACAGTCGGAAACCGGTGAAAAGCAAAGGGACATAAAAGCAGAAAGCTTCGTGAGGAAGCCACGTGGAGAACACCAAGGGTAGTGAGTATTTGAAAGGTAAGGCGCAACTGCAAAGGTAAAAATAAAACCGCAAAGGCTTGGCAATTTTTGTTGAATAATCATTCAACATGTTTAGGTGCAAAAGAGGACCATGCCTAGCATAAACGTACCCATCCATAAATTTTGGAACAATCCATTTGGTCATACAAATTGCAGAACGAAAGTTGCACCACTTTGCAACTTTACACTACTTGCATTTGACAACTTTTTCCTCAATTGAAAACTCGTCACCATGGGGAAACACCTCCGAGATAGAAAAAATTGAGAGAGATTATTGAATAAGGTCCCAACACTATCCCATAGCCTCAGAAAAAGAGCCTATAAGCATCACGATTTTTGGGTAATAACCTATCAAAGATTGTTGTCGTTTTTCACTTTGGAATCTTAAGGGAAATCACCAGTCCAATGTAGCTTTGAGTGATTCAACGTGTTTGGATGCAAAAGAGGACCATTCTTAATGTAAACATACCCATATAGTATGCCTTGTTTTCTTATTGATGCATTATGGTTAGCAAGATTCATTGTTGTGCATTATGATAATACAAATTGCATGTCCAAGGTCAAATAACATGCCTGTCATGGAGTTGTATTTGGTTTGATTAATGGTAGTATCACATTCATTTGGTTTGTTTAATGGTTGCATCAAGGTTGAGTGATGTCTTAATTATTGATCGTGATTATTGTATAGATTTCACATGAACAATTTAATGAACATGTACCTTGTTCAATTGTAACGAATTTGTTTGAAGGTTGCATCGAACCCCATGGTTCAAAGATATTGATTCTTATTCAGGATGATTTTATACATTTTACATGTTATTAATCTTCAATGAACATTGAGTGACACTGATTTTTATCAAGATGATTATATTACTTTCGAATGAACATTGTACCATGGCATGCATTTCATTAAGTTGTATCCAATTTTCATTAGTTTTAACTTATGAAATAAAAATTAGTTGCCCAATTCATTACACGAGCTTGAAAAACAAAATAATGTCAGATGTAAATTCATTCAATAGAGCTTGAAATCATGGGTATTCTCAAATTGAGTTTTTGATAAAAATTTATTGGTAGACATGTATGAAAAATGTGGTACAATAGAAAAGATGAATTGTTTGAAAAAAATCTTCAAAGAACTAGATGGATTACCAATTATAATTCATAAGTGAAATATTAAAATTGAATTTCATTAATATATAACATAGATTATCAATCATAACTTTAAACCATTCT
Source organism: Sequoiadendron giganteum (assembly GCA_007115665.2). Lineage (NCBI taxonomy): Eukaryota > Viridiplantae > Streptophyta > Pinopsida > Cupressales > Cupressaceae > Sequoiadendron > Sequoiadendron giganteum. The sequence continues at coordinate 78,636,547 of CM021100.1, forward strand.
AAGATAATTATACATTCCATTTTGAAAATTCAAAGTAGAAAGACATGCACAAGAGGAACAAATTAGTGAATATCAATTTTTATATATCAAACTATAGAATAATTTTTTTGTGCATATATAAATTTGGCATATGCCTACACATAATTATAATGTGGAGAATAAAAATATATATGTATCTGTTGTGCAACTTCATCCAATGGGTCAGACCCAGTCAACAAGGTTGTATAAGAACTCTAGGTTATTGCATAAAAATACAAGATTACATCGGACTATCAATATATGTAACTTACATGTATTTCAACATAATAGATTTCAAAAATTAACATCTAAAATAACAATCTACCGTATATAGATTATCTAGCGCAAATGAAATGGCAGTATGCATAGCCTCTTGCACTTTCGACATCTACTCCTCTGTAAAAAATTGTTAAACATTCCAACACATAAACACATATTATTACAAACATCTCTCATAAAATATGAAATAATTTACATAAAACACACAACAAAATTACTTTAAGTCTTACCAATCCTCCCATATCATCTTTGGAAGTCGATGTTTGTCCTGGAAATGGTTCACTCCATGCTCTATCAACTCCTACATCCAAAAAATCATGAATCTCATAATCAGATGTGTCTATGGAGGCCTCAGTGGACCGTCAAAGAGGTCCCAAACATAAATTATTGCATGTCGTGCAACGATGAGGCACAAAAATATGCTTTGAAGAGGACGTTGTACCAATGTGAGCTGATGACTGTGTACTAGTGGGAGTTGATGGCGATGTACTAGTGGGAGCTATTGCAGCAAGTGCACCACCATCATGTTGGAATGGATTAGGTGCAACACCACCATGATGGGATACATTGTCAAATAGTCGCACAACATGATGGCTCTATGTGACCAAATGATCACTCAACAAATGTAACACATAAATGCTCTGAGTCCCTACATCTACAACAATCTCAGGATAAGGTAGTGGAATCGAAGCAACAATAGGTGGAGGAAGACGAACTGGGGTGACTTGACATGCTCTAGGTCTATCCTGTGACATCCCTCTACCAACGCCCTAGAAATATCACATGTTAAAGTAATTGACATGTCTCCCTAGCACAAACTCAACATATAATTTTTAGAGAAAATACTAAGAGACATCAAGATTGTTGTTGGGTGGTTTATCAAAAACCATCCACCAATGTCTTCATAAATTATCTAGTATGCCTCTATAGGTGCACCATTTCATTGAAAATTTTGGTTTTTGCACATTAACAGGCTGTCTTGTTCTTTGATCGATGAATAACTGAGCTAATTGGTGTTTCTCAATATCAAGTGCTTTCACCTCATCATATGATAATCCATCGGCATAAAATTTTCTTTTTTCCTCTCACCACTATGCAAATCTATTATGTTGAGTTGCCAAAGTTTCAACATTTGAAATGATTGTTTGCAAAGTGTTTTTCATCTTTGATAGTTCATCTAGAGTCTCATAGATGGGTATGTGTAGGATCATGATGGGCAAAAAAGTGGCGATATGTAAGTGATATGATGGCCCATGTGGTTGACGAATTTTTTTTACCCAAAATTGATGAAACGAAAAGGGTTTTTAAAGGAGATTCTCATCTTTCCACCAATATTAATTATGATTTACTTTGAATTTAATAAATAATTATTATTCATTTTCTATTTGAATTATGACTAAAGTCCTAATTGATAGGTTGATTGAAAAACATCTATAGCTTTCAAATGGTATCACATTTTTTGAATCTGAAATATGCATCACATTCTTTGCTTCACAAACTATAGGATTAAAAAAATAAAAATTGAATTTCAAGAAGTTTTGACCAAGTTAAGGTGGTCAGACATACGAGTTTTAATATTTTTAAAAATTTGTAATAAAAAAATCATGTAATTAATTATTTACTTGGAAAAAAATTAAAAATAAATATGCATCACATTGGGATATAAGTCCTCTACTCATATCTAAAATCATATAAAAAAATATTATCATTTTATTATGGTTAGGGTTGTCAGGCTGACACCTACTTCTTATTTTTTCCCTAAAATTTAAGTACTACTGCATTGAAATTTCAAATTTTCACCAAATAGATTTTATTTAAAAAAAATAAACCTAGTAGTTTAGAAACTACACTCAATTTGATACAGATTCTATTCTTACATATTTTTAAAATAATATAGATAATTTATTCAAATTTCTACATCAAGTTGCCTAACTCTGATTTTTTGAATTTTCATTGCCACTGAAGGGCCTATATTTTCCATGATGATCCTGCACATACCCAGATTCAACGTACTTTTCTTAATTGATCTAAATTTATATGAATAGACTCGTGTATTTTTGGCACATTTTCATTTGGAAACAACGGTTCCAGTGGAGGATTTGGAGGGTATTCATTTTGTGCATGATCAAGGTTTTCATTTTCTACGGGATTAATGTTTTTATTTTGTGGAGTTTCGGTTTTCATCTTCTACAACATTTGGGTTTTCATGTTGATCCATTTTAATTCTATTAACTGATTAAAAAATTCAAAATTAACAATGGATGCAATGAAAAATATATCAAATTTACCCTATTTTTCACTAAAATTCAAAATAAAAACAATGCAAAATGAATAAAAATTGAATAAAAATTGAAAAATCCACAAATACTTACAAGTTTCAGCTAATTATCCTCTAGAAAATGGATACCTGAGTTGCCCTATTGAATAAACCCACACACAAACAACAAATTGAAATGAACGCTCATATTTTCTTTTTTGTTTATAAGATAGGAAACAAATATCCATTTCCTGAATTATAGCTTTTTAAATATATGGTCGGCTTCGGGACCTGACCATATTCAATTGCAAGTAATTTTTTTAAAACTATAATATATATAATATAATATATATTATAATATAGGTATAATATATATATTATTATAATATATTTTAATATTCTGTATAATATATATATTATACGTAATATAATATATATTATATATTATATATATTATTATATATAATATAATATATATTATTTATAATATATTGTTTATAATATATTATATTGTATTGTTTTTCTTTTTTATTTATAAAACAAAAAAACAAATATTTGTTTTAGAACGGATATCTATTTTCTAATTTATAGTTTTTTGAAAATATGGTTGGATCCAGGACCGCACCATATTTAATTAACAGTGGTTTTTTTAAACCTCTAATATATACAATATAATAAATATTATATTAAAATGATAAGTTAATATAATATAATATATTTCAATTATATATTATATATATATAACATATTATAAATATATTAATTTTAATATAATATATATATTATACATAATATATAATATATTATATAAAATATATATTATATTATTTATAATATATTATAAATATTATATATATATATATATATTTTTTTTTTATAAAACAAGAAACAAATATTCATTTTCTGATTTATAGTTTTATAAAGATATGGTCGGCTCGGGACCCGACCATATTGAATTGGCAGTGATTTTTTAAACCTATAATATATATAATATAATATAATATAATATAATATATAATTATATTATATTATAATATATAATTATATTATATTATAATATATAAATTATATTATGTATAATATAATATATTATGAATAATATAATATTATATTATATTATGTATAATATATTTTAATATAATATATTTTATATAATATATTTAATATAATATAATATAATATATTTTATATAATATAATATAATATAATATAATCATAAAATTTAATAAATTTAATACTATATTTAATATACAATATTTAGTACTATATAATATTATAATAAAATATAATGTTATAATATATTCAATAATACATATATGATAATTATATTAAAAAATGAATATAATATATAAAATAAAACAATCGATTGGGGTTGGGCTTGATAGAATTATAAACTCTCACTTAAACTAAACGGATATCCGTTTCAAGACAAATATCCGTTATATAACAAATATACATTTAGAAAGGGATATATGTTGCTAATGGATATACGTTTTGGTTTGGTATTACCAAACCAAAATGGATATTGTACTTGGGTTTGCAAAAAGGAAAAGGCGTGAATTTCATGTTTTTGGGTGTGTTAAAAATGCCTTTTTTTCACATCGACACTTTTTGGACCCCCACAATTTTGCACAAACCCAAAGAATTGGAGCTACAAAATTAAGTATAGTTTTTTGGGAGCTAATAATTGAGAATCTAAGAGAACAAACGTCAAGGAAAATAACCTAGATCTCAGTTTCAAAAAACCTTATAGGGACCTATTCGCCACTAAAGATGAATGAGTCCTTTGTGCCCTAAAAAACAGGCTTCTTGTAGCAATGTACACACCTCTTTGAGATCTAAATACTTCCCTCGTAGTTGTTATAAAACTTAGGTATTATATATGATTGTTATTGGCATGACATTATACACGTAATTGCATGTTTCATAGCAAAACTTGTGGTTCATCATCTTGATCAACTCATTTTGATGCAAACCATATTTTCATATGAAATAGAAGCAAATACTTGAAATGCACCACACAACTTAGATAGGATCAAGAAGATACACTCTTTATCTAGATATTTTGTCATGACCACAACCTTTCAACTACAAAAAATCAACTTGAACTTTGCAAGGAAGTCTTGAGTAGTGGGAAAGGCATCTGAAGAGAGAGAAGTGAGATCGACTTCAAGCTACAAGATTTTGAACTAAATGACCTTTCCATACAACTCAACAAGCTTATCCCACACCTCTTTAGTTATTGTACACTCCACAATATGAAATAAGTTATTAGAAAAATAGAGGCCTGTGATTCCTTTCACCTCATCCAATTTCTTGTGATGATCAAACTTCTCAAATTCCTTAGTGAACTCGGGTTGTTCGCCATCCAACATTTTCCAAAGATCTTGATATTGTAACAATTGTGTCATCTTGAGCTTCCATGTGTGATAGTTGTGCAGAGTGAGTAGTTCAATATTCAATTTTGACATGAAGTACAAATGAACATGAAGAGACCAATATGCTACTCCTCTCCAGAATGGATAAAACCAACAATGTGAAATCCCCCCCCCCAAAAACCAATCTTTTGCCAATTTTATTTATTTTTTCAAAAAAACAACATTTTTTGCCAAAAACACACTAGATTGAAGACAAGGACTATATACAACTTCAAGGTACAAAAACTAGCAATTGATGGCACAACCAGGGACTATATGCAACACCAAGGTACAAAAATTGGCAATTGATGGCACAATTTTTCAAAAAGAGATAACTAGACCAAGCTCCTGATCACACGATGCAACCAAAACAAAGATAATAAAAAATACATTTGTGTAGATGTGTATATAAGAACCAAAAGACAATCACGCTTGGTGAATGTGAGATTTTTTTTGTCTATTTTTAAGAGACAACACTACCCAATTTTTTCTCTTTTTAAGAGAAACATTGTCCTAAACATTTCAGGCCGCCATCTAGAAGTCACCTCCACATAGTATGAACCACCCCACCTCCGCAAAGTCACCTCCATTATCCTCACAGACAAAAAAAAATTGAGCCTTGCTCCAAAAAACTTAGATAATTTAACAGTGAGAGTGTGAGAACAAAAAGGAGTAGTTTTGGTCGATTTCTCACCAATGCGGGATAATTATTTGTGCCTAGGTTAAAACAACAATTTTTTTTACTAGACTAACAAGAAAATGGTGAGAATGAAGGAAACCCTAAATGAATATTTAGGATCTTCATCCAAAAAACTCTTATGCCCATCCCTCAGAAGAAAAAATGTGCCATAGGACCTTCAATTTCACTTCCAATCATGTCCGTTGAACATAAAAGCGAGCTTCAATTGGCCCTTTGAACATCGACCTTGAATCGCTCACCTTTGCTACATAGATCTCTAGTCATATTCACTATCCAATGCCCCTCTTACCACATTTCTTCTACATATTCTCCAACTGGCACTATTGAGAGATGGTGTAGGAATGAAGACACCTGATATGCTTGGGTTAAAACTCACAATATGCTAGATCATGGCTCCAAAAAGGCACTACTGAGTAGTTGAGATTGGAACAAAAGTGCAAATTTGGATTTGTCACATCTTTTCAATGCTAATTCTACATATTTCCCTTGTAGTTTGAGGTTTCATGCACCCTCCTAGATCAAAAATCGTGCATTTACAAATATATGGAAAATAAAGAATGTCGAATGCCTCTAGACAGTGATCTGAAAACTCACACCTGTGAAAATTCTATTGTAGTTACTGATTATTAATCTTCTATCTTATATAGATTATTTGACTATTGAAAATTAATTCACAACTAATATTGAATAATAACACAACTGCAACTTCACAAATAAAAACATGAAAGAAACATGCAACACAATGAACATGATATTTTTGGACAAATTGTCCCTGGAAAAACCCCTAAGGGAAAACCAGTACTGCAGATGAATAAATTATATTAAACTTCAGAAAATTAAGAGATACATAAAAATTCTTGCCTCTTACTAGCAAAGCTCCGACAATCTCCCAATTTCTCCTATCGAGATCCTACAACTGCTATCCCCAATGCTATCACTGCACCCTTCCTATCACTACAAGACTTATTTTCTAACACTGCAAGTTCATTTTCTAACACTGCAAATGCTTCTCAAACTTATGTTCTCCAAATGCCTAATGACCCCCTTTTATACTACTCTCATTGGAAAACCAACGACTGAGATTTATTTTGAATCAATGACTGAGATTAATAAAACCTTAAAAAACCCTAGCTAATTAGTTTTACAGGTGTCTCTAAAAGATTCATTTAAATAAATAAATAATTGTCTTCATCTAAAAAAATTGAATAGAAAAAAATTATTTACTTATATCTAGCAAATGGACAAACAGTTGTCCAAGCTAACAAACTAACACTCCCTCTTAGCGAGGAAGTTGTTCTGCATGACACCCAGCTTATCTATGAAGAAGATGAATTTTTCCTTCCCTAATGCCTTAATTAGAATGTCTGCTACATGTTGCTCTATAGGTATATACTGTAGCTGGACAATCCCTCATTGTACACAATCCCTGATGTAGTGATACATGATATTTATATGCTTAGACCTATCATGAAACACTGGATTCTCAGACAACTTGATACAACTTTGATTGCCACAGTGTATCACCGTAGTATCAACCCTCTGACCTAACAAAGCTACCTGCAACTTCCGAAGCCATATCGCCTCACATGTCACCATGCTAGCTGCTATGTATTTTGCCTCTGCAAAACTTAGAGCCACAAAATTCTGCTTCCTATTGTACCAAGAGACAACTCCTAATCCCAAGCTAAAGCAACACCCTAAAGTTTTTTTCCTGTCCGCTATATTTCCTACCCAATCTATGTCAATATAGCCTATCAACTTGATACCATCACCTCGAGCATAGCTTATCCCATACTCGATTGTACCATGCAAATACCGAAACACATGCTTTGCTGTTGTCCAATGCACTCTCTTTGGCTCAACCAGGAACTGTCTAAGAGAGTTTACTGCAAAGGATATATCTTGCCTGGTGTTGACCAAATACATTAGAGACCCAATCAACTGCCTGTATAAGGTGGGGTCTACATCCTTCTCCTTGGATGTTTCTACCTTCTTCCAATTCGTGATCATAGGAGTAGACATGGCTCTACAGTCCTCCATCTCAAACCTCCTCAAGACTTTGATGCAGTATTTCCCTTGTCCAAGAAAAATCTCTCTATCTGTCTGCCATACCTCCATGCCTATAAAGTAGTGCATAAGCCCCAAATCCTTCATCTCGAACTCTACTACAAGGTCTCGCTTGCACTCCTCTATGAGCCCTAGTGAACCTATTAAAAACAAGTTGTCCACATATAGAACAAGAATGAGAACCTCACCCCTAACCACCAAGTAGTAGATATTAGCATCCGCCTCACTCTTCAAAAATCCCATTCCCTACAAGTATTTATCAATACGCTCATGCCACGCCCTAGGAGCTTGCTTGAGTTCGTACAAAGCTTTCTTCAATCTACACATGTGGGTTTCACTACTATGTGCTACAAAGCCCTCTAGTTGTTCTATGTATACCTCCTCTTTCAATTCACCATTAAGAAATGCCGCCTTGACATCCATTTGATGGATCTTCCATCCCATATGTGTTGGAAGAGATATCATGGCTCATATAGAAGTATACTTAGCCACTGGACCGAATGTCTCCTCATAGTCTATTCACTCCTTCTAAGAGAAACCATTGGCCACAAACCTTGCCTTGTATTTCTCGATGCTACCATCTGCACCATGCTTAATCTTATAGATCTAGTGTGATCCAACTACTGCCCTATCTATTGGTCTAGGCACAACCTCCCACACATCGTTTTGCACTATTGAGGTGTATTCCTCAACCATCACATCTCACCACACTTGTTGTTGTGCAACCTCCTAATAAATGAAAGGCTCACTATCTACCAACTGACTAACTAAAGCCATATAGTCATTATACCTGGTTGGTTGTCTTCATTATCTATTACTCATCCTAGGAGCTCCCACACACTCCTGAGTATCCCTTTATTTCTATTGGTTATTGCTACCAACTGTAGAGTATGAAGTATCAAACTCCATGTGTTCCTGATGCATCTCTTGGATCCGCTGCATTTTTTGCTCCATACTCTACAAAATCTCAGCACTTGAGCCTATGCTTTTACTAGTCACTGTACTCAATCTTCGTTATCTGTGATCTAATTGCTCGATCCTTGGAGCTTCTATTGGCTGCTCACTCTGATCATCTTCTGGAAAATATTTGGACCCTCTAAATGCCTTGTCCTCCATGAACTTGACATCACGCCTAACTATAATCCTCTTGGACCCTGAAATAAATATCTAATATGACTTTGAGGTCTCATTGTACCCCACAAAGTACTATTTCTCTGTAGTTTTATCTAACTTGGAATGCGTTGCACCTAGAATGTGATAGTATGCCAAACTCCTAAATATCCTGAAGTGGCCAGACATCTGGCTTCTTCCCTAAAAAATGCCTCCTTTGGAGTCATATTGCCCAATACCTTATGTGGAACCCTGTTCTGTATGTATATTGTTGTACTGCATGCCTCTACCCATAAGTAACATGGCATATCCTGGTCATACAACATAGCCCTTTCTGCCTCCGATATAGACTGATTCTTCCTTTCAGCAACCCCATTCTATTGCGGGTTGTAAGGAACAATCCATTCTCTCTTGATTCCTTCTTTGATACAGAACTCCTGGAACTCTTTCCCTTTGTACTCGCCTCCATTATCTGATCAAAGAACCTTTATCTTCCTGCTTGTCGAATTCTCCACAAGAGCTTTGAACTCTTGGAAATGACTGAAAACCTCATCCTTGGTCTTCAAGAAGTATATCCAGGTCTTTCGGGAGAAATCATCAATAAAAGTAACAAAGTACTCGTATCCTCTGAGAGACTTCGTCAACATTGGTCCACATATATCTGAATGTACTAGATCAAGAACACCCTTGGATCTGGTGTCACTCCTTGCAAAATTTTCTTTCACAAACTTCCCCAACACACATCGCTTACATGCATCATCATGCTTTATGCTCACCTTTGGAACACCTGTCATTGTCTCACGAAGCATTTTAAGTGCTCCATGATGTATATGGCCCATTCTCCTATGCCATAGCTCTCCTTTAACTCTAGAACTACCACTACTCATCTGTGCCTTATGAGTATCAAACTGCAACCTGTAAATTTAGCCGCTCCTAACTCCAATAGCTATAGGTGATTTCCAATCCTTGTGCTTGATTAACACATTTCCCCCTCTAAAGAGTACATTGTAGCCTTTATCCTGAAGGATAGATACAAAAATCAGATTCATACCTAAGCTTGGCCAATGCAACACATCATGAATGGGAATCGTCTTGCCATTCTCTCTCTGAAATAGAACAGTCCCTTTCCCAACTGGATTTAGTTTGGACACATGTTCCCCATAGAAATCTGGATTATGATGTCCTCCTCCATGTAACTAGAGAAGTATTCTCTAACTCCTGTCATATGAAATGAAACCGCACTGTCTATATACCAAACACCCTATGAGATTGAGCTAACCATACAAGAGCTATGTGTGAAAACTCATCCTCCATTCTACTAGAGAGATCATCTGTACTTGCTGAAGCTGTGGTCTAATTCTTGCCTTTCTTTTCGTTCTTCTTCCTTTGTGGGCAATTGCTGACATAGTGTCCAAGTTCGTGACAACAATATCACTTGACTTTAGACCAGTCCTTCTTCTTGTCACCTTTAGGATTTGATCCTTTGCTAGACCCCTTTTTTGCTTTCCCTTTTCCTGCTAGGGAAATATTTTCATGTTCTGCCCCAATTTTCTTATTCTTATTGCTGGTACCATTGACAAGCCTTTTAGTCTAAGCTCCTCCTAAGTGAATTCACTCCATAGTCGATCCCAACTCGGTAAGGTGTCTCATCCATTAATAACTTGAACAAAGACATCCCACTGCTTAGTAATCCCATTTAGGGCTATCCGTACTAACTTGTCATCATCTGGTTTATCTCCAACAACTGCCAACTCATCCTTGACAAGTATAAGTCTGGTGAGGTAGCTTGTAAGGTCTTCTCCCTTGTTCATCCGAGTATTTCTCAACTTTTCTCTGAGAATCAACTTCCTGTTAGTGGTAGCATTCTGGTACAGATTCAAAATGGCATCCCAAATCTTCTTCTTTGTATCCAACTCTATGATATGTGAAAAAATATGATCCTTAACACCATCAAGAATCAACCTCCTTGCCTTGGCATCTTCCTTCTTATATGCTAAGAGCTATGTTGGATCTGTAGGTATAGCTACAATATTGGTCACATATTCCTTGATACCATTCCCTTCCAGTAATAAAGAAATTCTAGCTTTCTAGACACCAAAATTTGAGGCTCCATCCAACCTGTCATGATCTCTCAAACGAGCTGAGGCCATCTCAAAGGATAAAAGAAATAATAATTCAAAAGAGTTCAAACTAGGTTTTATAAGCCCTCAATTTTCCTTTGCCTAGGGTAAACCTTTTCTACCCTCAACTTATCTCTTATACCATGTGAAAATTTTATTGCAGTTACTAATTATTAATCTCCTATCTTATACAGATTATTTGACAGTCGAAAATTAATTTACAACTAATATTGAATTTAATAACACAACTGCAACTTCACAAATAAAAACACGAAAGAAACATGCAACACAATGAAAATAATATTTTTGGACAAATTGTCTCTAGAAAAATCCCAGAGGGAAAACAAGTACTGTAGATGAAGAACTTATATTAAACTTCAGCAAATTAAGAGATACATAAAAATGCTTGCCTCTTATTGGTAGAGCTCCGACAATCTCGCAATTTCTCCTGTCGAGATCCTACAACTGCTATCCCCAATGCTATCACTGCATCCTTGCTATCACTGCAAGACTTATTTGCTAACACTGAAAATGCTTCTCAAACTTATGTTCTCCAAATGCCCAATGACCCCCTTTTATACTACCCTCGTTGGAAAACCAATGACCAAGATTTATTCTCAATCAACAATTGAGATTAATAAAACCTTAACAAACCCTAACTAATTATTTTTATAGGTGTCTCTAAAAGAGTCATACAAATAAATAAATAATTGTCTTCATCTCAACAAATTGACCAAAAAAACAATTATTTACTTATATCTAGCAAATGGACAAACAACTGTCCTAGCTAACAAACTAAAAACACCTATTAGAGAACTTGAATAATAATGGGTAGATTTTGAAATTTAATAAATTTCAAATGCCAACAAAGGCTTTGATCTCACACATCTTTGGCAAATATTCTCAACAAAAGGGAGTTGTAGACGAATGCTCTGATACCATGTTTGAGCAGGCTTCTAGGAACGTCTGCAAACCACAACAACACCTTCACCAAAAACAAAAGCAACACGAAGAGGTCAAAAATGAAAACAATGAATTTGAGATGAAAAAATAATGTACAAAGCATGCCTTATAAAAGCACGAGAAGGTCCATACATAAAAGATAACCAATATAAAAACAATTAAAACACAGTTACAAACTATTAAATGCATAACCATCAATTATTAATATTGGTGTGCCTAAATTAACTTAAGAGAATGTAAATGGTGAAAAACCATTCACTCTAACAATAACTTCTCTTTTAATCCATTTTGTAGGTGTTTTTACTAGAAAATAAGAACAAAATATATGTAATCAATCACAAGGTGGGCTTATTAGATCTTACTAGGTGTTGGGATAGGATCAACAGGGTGCTTCATGTGTATCAGAATCAATCTGTCTACCTTCAGCTCAGATTTTTCCTATGCCTACTTTACTGCATACTTGATGTTCTTATCCTTGCTACTGAATACTACAAAAACACCACCTGCCCTTAGGTTTTATTCGGTCTCTTGTATAATCATCAATTTATTATTGTTCTCCTCTGCAATACCCACCATATCCCCTAACTTATTCTTATACATGCATTTTCCTTAGGATACTGCTAATGCCATCATGGAGTACCTCATTTGTTATTAAATTTCAGATTGAAATCTAATCATGCGACAACCTTTCAGTTTTACCAATGTATCTACCTCGTTGATATCGTACCCTTCTAAAAAAATAAGACTAAAAGATTTTATCCATATGTGCCTACTTAAATTTCTAAAGCGCTGCAAAAATTCTCAATACCCAAATGATGTTTACAAAGTTCATATTTGTTTTTAACGTTATGTAAAGCTTTAGTATGATTCATCAAAAAGTTGCTCTCATCTTTTGCACCCTGAGAACAAATCCTTTTCTATTCAACTCAATTGTAGCGAATAGTGGAAGCTTTATATTTTGTGCCATAAAGAATGGTTGTGAGATCAGTTTCTTCATACAGGGTCATGAACACATTGGCTAGACTTACAGTTCGAAAAAATGATTTCGTATGTCATAAATTACATATGAGAAGCAAAATCGCTAGGTATCTAGGGTGAGACAACAGAGCATTTTTATTTAAGCACAATAATGTGAAGGGAGAGCTAAGGTGGAGATTAAATTCAGAGGCACGTAAACAACAATGAACATGTAGCAAACTCGTGCAACCGTTCTGTAGGGACCGACACTATCACCATTGCCATATTCCCACGTTGAGGCTGAACTTGCATTCCAAAAATACTAGAATTGTTTTCTATTGGATCACAAATACTATAGCATATTTGTCTGCTATCTCTAATTCTTGAATGTTCCAATTCTCAAAAGCTCTTTTGTCAGAGCTCTTTAAATGTAATCATATTTCATTTTCATTCTATCTTTTAGATATAAAATAACATACTAGTTAACAATTTCTATTAATATTCTTAATAACTTGTCAAATTTTGAAAGAATTATGGCAGTTGATGAACAACATATAGAGCACTAAAAGGTTGATTATGTAAACTTTAAAATGAAAAGATGATGTAATTTTTTTATCAAATGTTAGATTGTTAGGGAATGTTATCATATTATACTGACCATAAAGTGTGGGATAAACATCTAAATATTTATTGGTAGCAAATTTAGTAAAGAAAAATGTTTCATGCTTTATGGTTTGATATGTTTCTAATTTTAGTTTTTTCCATCCACAGTCAATGAATGTAGCTAATTAATTCAAAATAAAAAATTAAAGTATCAAAATTTGAAATTCATGACCTATAGAATATGTCCCCATTAGAATGTAGTATTAAGTACCATGCTAATGCATTAGAGTGGAAAAGATCAATTTGTATGGAAATTTTCATCCAATTAACTCTTAACATGATTATGGTCTATGGAGCATTGTTATGTGAATCTCATTTAGCTATGAAAACTTTATTGTTCATCATGCTATTTTTCTCAATACTATCATTTTGAAGAATGAACTAGTATGATGAAGTTGTGTTCTCTTGCATAGCTAGAATGAATTGGTCCTATGTCATATTTTGGTGTTTGTTTGGTTTACACATCATTGTCATCTTCTTGTTTGGAATTGAAGAAAATTCTCTATAGCTTAGATATTTTATTAATTTGTAACTAAATTATGTTACTTTCTAGCCTTTTTTGAGAATAAATTACGATGAAAATTATGTAGGCAAGGAAACGTATTGCAAATCTTATTGCAATTGAAATAAACAAATAAGTATTGTAGGATAGAAAAATTTACTAGATTTTCTTGCTATGCCATTTCATTGTCATATTCATGTTTGAATAACCTTTTTTTTTTGTATCTACAACTTTAACACATAAGTACTTCTTTTCATGGAAAAATCTCATTGAATGAAGCTGCAAAAGGATATGGAAGGTAGACTCTAAGGACTCTTTGAACCTCTCCAAATATCGTCCTTCCAAAAGCCTTTGATGCATAATTATCTTAATTATTTTACTACACAAGTTCTTTAGATATTCCACCCTAGATCAAATTGAAGGAATTTATATTTGCAAGTGGATGAATTTTGGGTGTATGAGCTTTGCTACAGATTTTTGTTTTCTGCGGTCATCCTTGGCCCCTTTTGCATCATACTGCACCTACTACATAAGAAAATTCCTCCCTCATTGAGTACGACCACATTTATTGTGGTTTTAGGGGTTTATTATGCCTTCAACCAACTCTAACCCAACAATTCATGTTGGTGTTAATGGTTCATCGACGCAGTTCAATGGCTCCTCTTCTGAACAAACGTCCTCAAAAATTTGTTTTAAAAGTATTTTACGAGGTAAGAATTCTGATACCCCAGCTGATGTGATTTTACCTTTACCAGATTTTGATTCTGCTTGTCAATGGCTTGAACAACACACCCTTGTGGGTTATTTTTTTGGGAGGACTCCCCTTGAAAATATGCTGAAAGAATGGATCAGCAAGGCTTGGGTCCCTCATGGGGTCCGCGTTGATATGGTCCAAAACTTGACCAAGGGCTTTTTTAGTTCCACTTTGCAGAAGTTAATCATGTCCAGGCTATTTTAGGCCATGGCCCCTGGTATGTTAGGTCATCCTTGTTGGTTTTCCAAGCATAGACCCGAGATTTTGTTGTCTTAGATGACACCAAAATGAGAGTTTTGGTCTGGAATGAGTTCCTTGGTATGTCTTTGCCTTGTGTGCCCTTTCTGAATAACATTACTTCCTCTTTAGGGAGGGTTGTTTGTATAGAACTAGACAGGTTTTTCAAAGCCGGCCCCAGAAGCAAGTCTGTGTGGAGATGGACCTATCCAAGGATTTGAAAGAATCTATGAAAATTCAAATAGGAGCTATTAGACATATTTCAATTTTCCTAACACGTGCTATCGGTGCCAGTCAACTGACCACAAGATCAAGGACTACCCTTTGGTAGTGCCACATACACCATCCTCGTTATGAGATGTCGAAAATCCTCATCAGACAAAGCTTTCTGCTAAGGGTGAAACAAAGTGGACCATGGTTACAAATCAAAAAAATAAGTCAACTGGTTTTGGATCGGCCCCCAAGGCCTCTAAACCACCCAAAGTTGTTTCAAACCCTTCAAAGAAGGGGACATACACTCCTTCTAGAGCTACTAATTTTTCTGTGCAACCCAAGTCAAAGGCGACGCCTTAGCCTAGGGTTATGTATGCTCAACCGAATATCCCTCCCACAATGGGAGCTCAATGGAGGTCTCATAGTCCATCTCCAACGCTTGAAGAAGGAGAATGTGTGCCAGAAAAGCAAAGGTTTTCACCCCTTATTCAGCTTAGTTTAGCTCCACATGATTTCTTGAAGAATAGTTTTTCTTCCCTAGTTGAGGAAGAACTCGATTCCGAAAGCATGGAAGAATTTCATCCATGAATTTCCTCTCATGGAATGTTCGAGGTCTAACTGACCTCTCCAGAAAGTATTTTGTTAGAGATACCTTACAAAAATACTTAGGTATTGAAGTTCTTTGTCTCCAAGAAGTTATTTTTTTGGGTTTTTGCTTACCTCGGCTTGTCATTCTATTTGGTCAGCCAGTACTATGTTTTTCACTTTGCATGAAGTTGGGCGTGGTGGAGCGATCAATCTTTTATCCCTGCGTTTGCATTATTGTGTTGTGGATCATGGGACTGATCCTTCTTAGCGGATAGTTTGGATTCTCCTTAACATTGATAATCATTCCTTTAGGATTATTAATGTTTATGCTTCTAATGATGTTGTGGAGCACTCTTTGCTTTGGCGCTAGATTTTTGACTCTTTACCAGTTGCCACCTTGTTATTCTATGGGGATTTTAATATGGTCGAGGTGGCATATGATAAGGATGGTACCTTGCCCTTCCATTGGGAAGCTGGTGAACGAGAGGTGTGGTTTTACATGCATTATAAATTGGGTCTTTATGATCCCAATATTGGCCACAACCATTCTCATTGCCTCTGGCACACTTGGTGTAATTACAGGGTCAGTTCTGACAGAGTATTTAAACACCTTGATCATGCCATGATCTCGGCTCAATATTTTTTTCTTTTGCCATCTCTGCCTTGCTAGTGAAGCCAATAGTGGATGTGACTCTATCTGATCACTTCCCAATTTATTTTTCGTATTGAATGGGCGTCTTGTTGGCCTTGCATGTGTAAAAATCAATTCTTTTTGAACATGTCTTTGCTTTGTCACAAGCCCACTCTAACCCACATTCGTTGAGTGTGGAATTTGGAGTGCAGATCGACTAACCAAATAGGCTAGATTACTTGGTGGAATGATTCCATCACTTGTACTGCTCAATTCTTGCACATTTATGGGTGCTAGCAGGCCATTTTTTGCCAACGATCTTATGAGGCAACCACTATTGACTTGCATTCAGCTATGGAGGCTTTGGCGGCCAACCCTTTTTCCTTGTCACATCAAGTCAAGGTGGCAGAATTAAGGCACAAAAAGCAAGTGGCCAATAATTATGCTAATAGAGGAGCACAAATCAAAGCTTAGGTGCATTGGCTTAAGATCGGTGATCGTGCCTCCAAAGCATTTTTTTGGCACTTCATGCCAAACACTCATCCCTAGGCATCAAAAAAATTAAGGACGACACTGGGGTGCTCTCTGAGCTCCCTGAAATTCTCCAGGATTTTGTGGAACATTATGAGTAGGTTTTCACTACACATGACTACACGTCTATGCGATAGCAAGCTCTTCAAGGCTGCCTTGTTGTTGTGCCACATAGGATTTCTTCTGCCTAGAAATTTTTTTGTGATCAATTGTTGACAATTGATGATCTTAAGGAACTATTTTTTCTATGGCCGATGATAAGGCTCCTGGGATTGATGGCTTCCCTTGTGAATTCTACAAAGCCCTTTGGGATTGTGTTGGGCATGATCTGTATCATGTTTATCTTAAGGCATTTCAAACCAAATCTCTAGGAAATTTAATAAATAAGGGGAATATAAGGTTCATACCTAAGCTTGGGGATCGAGAGGACATATGCAACTAGAGGCCCATCACACTTCTCAATGTCTCCTACAAAATCATTGCCAAGGCTCTAGCTCTGAAAATCCGCCATCTCTTGCCTTAGATTTTGCTCCTAGAGCAAACTGGTTTCATCAAATCCAGGTTCATTCTGGATAATATTATTGTTGTTTGGGAAGGCATGGAGTGGGCCTAGTGCTCAAATCAAAAAGTTGTGTTCATCAAAATTGAATTTCCCAAAGCCTATGACCTCATTAAATGGCCTTTCATTCTTGTGATGTTACAAGATTTGGGATTTGGGCCCAATTTAATTCAGTTTATTCATATGTTTTTTGTTGATGCCTCAACTTGCATCACCATTAATAGCCGCCAATCTTTTGTGTTTGGCATTTTTTGCTCAATCTAGTAGGGGTTTCCTCTCACCCCCTCTTTGTATGTGCTTGTGGTTGAGGGCTTTGGCTACCTTCTGGCCCATGCCATTTCTCAACAGTGTGTCAAAGGGATTTTTCTCCCTAACTCTTAGGAGAAGCTTGTTAATGGCCACTTTACGGATGACTCCTTTCTCACTCTCTTGGAGGAAGAAGAATCGATCACTACTACCCTTGATTGTCTCAACACCTTATGTTATAGGAAATCTATTTTACCCACTCCTGCATGGCTTCAAAACTATCATTGGAAGTGGATTGGGCAGGGAGAGATATTTTATTTTTTGAGCATCCCTTTTGCTTTCCAAGCCTCTCCTAGGGAGCTTTGACAAGTTGCGCTCTCTAGGGTCGAGCATAAGATTACTTACTAGATTACCAAGCCTCTTTCTTTGGTTGGAAAATTCTAGGTGTGCTCTAAATTTTTGGCGGCCACTCATGTTTACTACTCTTCTTGATGGGCTCCCTCCATAGTTGCCTATGGGAGGCTTGAAATATTTCTCTGCGAGTTTCTATGGGCCTCCTCTAAAACCCACAAGGGTTTCCATCATTTTGCATAGGAATTCTATTGTCTCCTCAAAGATTCTGGAGGACTTGGGTTGCTCTCCACTCAATGACAAGGGACTTCTCTTTGTGTTAAGTGGATAATCCAGGCCCTCATCGGAGATGAAGCCTGAAAGATTCTCCTTAGGCATTGTATTCATTCTGGATTCCCTGTTCACAGACCCGACTGGAAAGGAATAGGCTTCCAAATCCTCTTGGTTATGAAGGATTATGTTCAAATTGTTGGAACGTTTGTGGCCAAAATCATTTTATGTGCCTGGGAGGCTATTAAGCCTTGGCTCCGATGGGTCAATGCTAGATTTCGTGATGGGCTTTCTCTCAATCAACAAAATATTTGGTGATCCCCTCTTCTTGAGCATAATGATCAGCCTTTGTCTAAGTCGCATTGGTTTAAAGCGCTCAGATTTCACAAAAACGACATTAAGACCCAACAATAGGTCTTTCACTGACCCACTATGTACATTATGCAGTGGGATACTTTTATGGCATAATACAGACTTCAAAACTAGGACCGTGCTACTTTTGATGTCGTAGTGAGTCTCATTCTAGCATAAATATTTCATCAAATTGGCATTCGTGGGAACAAACTTTTGTGGAAAGACTGGAAGTGTTTCTAGATACTCCTCTCAAGAGCTACAAGTTGTGGCTTGGTTACAGGTGGTGTTCACCCCATTTTCCTATGATCAACAGTTTGAACTAGAGGTGGCTTCTTCACTCCTTTGCTCATGTTTAGCGAAAGAGATTTGTTGCCACTTGGTTTGCAAGTGTTAATCCAAAGCTTGCCCACTTTACTTGGTGTATTCTTTTCCAAGGTTTGCTTGCGGGTTCTCAACTTATACACTTGGGGGTCCAAGACCCTCGTTGCCCTTTTTATGGGCAACCTAAAAGCTTTAAACATATTTTCTAGTTTTGTCCCAAAGCTCAACAACTTTGGACTTGGATTCATGACTTCTTTTGGCCCTTTCAGCCAAAAACCTTTCTTTTGGCATATGGTTCTGTTGGGAGATCCACCTGGGATCCCTACTAAGTTCACCTAGCTTTGGCACACTTTCAGGGTGGAAATCCTCTTCAACATATGGAAAGACTAAAAATCTTGTATATTTTCTCATTCTCAAATGGATATTAATGTTTATCTCTATGCTAAAGTAGTTATTTGTTCTAATGTGCTCTTACAAATATAGGTGCAAGCAAACAAGGTTGCACTGGAGGTGGCTCATCTCCAAGTCCTTCTAGACCACTGGGGCAATGCCCGGTGCATTGTGGCTTGGGTCCTCGACTCACCCTCCTCTTCTTGTGGCCGATCACCCTCTTGGGGATGACAACAGAGTGGCTCTGCCTATCCTCGCTCTCGACCTCCTGCTCGGTGGGGCTCTCGCCCTCCTCGGCGTGCTCGCTCTCCTCTGTCGTAGGCTATTCAGGGATGGCCTTCCGGTGGTGCTTTGAGGAGCAGTAGTGGTGGCTCTGGGTGGCCCTTCTGATACTCCTCCTACCTCTGGTTCTTGATGGCCAGATAGTGGTAAAAGCTTTATGTGGCTGACACTTGCAATCTCGCCCTAACAAGAGGAAGAAGATAAATATAAGAAAGATGATGACGATGGCTAGGGTGCTCCTCCTGGCGTCACTCCAGACCCTGCTAATGTATGGGGGAAGAATATGGATGACAAAGACCCTCTCGGCTCTGTTGGCATTGCTCTGGCCTCTTAATGGCCTGTTTGTTGCTTTTATTTGTTATGCTCTTGGACTTCTAGGCTAGACCCTGGATGTGACTTGTTTTTTAGTTATTTCTAGGCGCTGCCCATGTGAATTTCAGGGTGTGCCTTTTTACCACCCACCCTTTTTTTTGTGAATATGTACTCTTATCTTTAAATTAATATAGATAGCTCCTTATTCATAAAATAAAATAAAATTGAAGGAATTAATTATTTTGTCTTCTTGTATTGAAATTGTTAAATCATGTCCACATAGAATAATTATTGGAGTGAAGCACCAATTTTACACTATTTTTCTAGCATATTAGGGGTTCATTGTGAAGTCTAGAATGATTTTTTTTCAATGATTTAAATGACCATGTGTCCATGAGAATGAATCTTGAAAATATTAATGTATGATGTGGAGGTTAAACTTGATTCCTATTCTAAGCATTAAATATCTCTTTTAACATAGAGAAGATTTTTTATATTTCTTGTTCATTTGTTTTAAAATTTAACTTGTCAAAATTTCATAATGTATAAATTTATCATACCATAATTATTTAAAAAATAAAAATTCATATTTATTTTCAAAACATTTACAAATTTATATTGTTATACCAATAATTATGTAACATTACACTACATTTAAATAACCCTCAAACCTCCTAGAAGTAGGAATGCTACTTTTAATATAATATGTAATAAGTAGGGACTTACCCTACAGGCAAATGAATTACGGATGGGAACACGAACTAGAAGTGGGGCCAGCCAGCGACAACATTGTTTAAGCCCAACCGATCTACTCTACTCCCAAAATATTGAAGATTGAGATCCCTACTTGAAGACACAAGATTTTGATAAGACCTTATCAACCCCCACAATCTGTTAAAAAATTCAATAATTACAACATCATAATTACACTTTCTGACTGAACAATGCAAATTAGTATGTTAGCGAAATCCTAGGGAAAAAAACAAATGCATGATTTCAGGTACTCTGCTCTCAATATCTGCCAAATCTCTATACAGTCAAAATTTTATTTCCAAATCTTTAAGGTAATCAAATAAATTTGAAGTTACATTCGAAAATTGGCCAAATCTGTTCAAAATATAATGAAATTACTGCAAACAAAAATTACTCGTTCGACATAATAAATGTGTAACCCGTAAAAATACGGATGCCAAAAAAATCCATTTCATTTCATGTGTACACAAACCACATTAAGAAATCAATCACTTTCCTTTCATTTGAAAAAAGGAGCTAAAAAAGTGACCGTGTTGAGGCATTGTCCATATTGTTATGAGGAAATTTTGCCATTTTTCTATAAATGCAGGATATTTCTTATGAAAAGAGAAAATCCTTGAAATTATTCACTACTATATGTAGATAAATGTGAAATGGGCTCAAGAATTTTATCTTGGTGCAGAATTAGTCCAAGATTTTAAGATTACTATAATCAATTCTATATACACCTAAAATTGGTCTGGATAATTAATTAAATACATGTTATTTAATTAATGATCTTTTAATTCATCTACTTATAAATATTTATTTATATAGTTCATTTTTCTAAATTCATCTATTTTAAATCATTTTCTTCTAGTTTTAATTAAATAAACTAATTCAATTAAGTTTGTTTTATTTAATTAATTATCTTTCATTGAATTCAAATTTAATATTTGAATTTAGTCATATTTCTACAACTTCTTACCTCCACCTCATCATGTGTCTCACAAATTTAAATATTTAAATTGGTAATTAGCTGCAACAATTTTCTAACAAATTCAGGACATATGGATCCTTTTTCTATTTGATGTTTGTCAACACTTGGCAAGGTTGTTCCCCGAAAGGGAACATTCTCCATGATTTCCTCTAACTTCTTCATCTTCCACCATTCATCCATCCAAATCAAATTTGAACTGTTGAATCATGCCACATTATTTTATGCTTTGGAAAATCTATAAACACAACATCATTCTCTAGCATTTGGCAATCCATTTTTTGAGCAAACTTACTCTGCATAAATTATCTTTGAGCATTTAAGAGCATTAGAGCATCTAGCATTTAGCATAGTAGAAGCATATTAATTTAGAATCAGGGCTTAGTTTATTATCTGCATTTCCATTATCATAGTAGTTTTACATAACAATTGCATCATAGTCTTTAGCATCATATCTGTTATCATATCGCTGGGTCATCTCACAATAATGGGTTACACTTTTTAGCTAAACTTGACATTGAAATCAACATTTTTCATAAATACTTCACTTTCTGACACCTATAGTAGGTAAACTATTGAGAATTTGAAAATTATGTGAACTAGTCATTTGTGAGATTTTGTCTGTAAATTTTAAATGTATATTTTAAAAAATATTGAAATTAAATTATAATTTCTTTTGTATCTCCTTTGATAGCTAGTTTTTAGTAGTAAACAATATTTTTAAAAAGTGGTGTTTACTTCAGCTCACATAATTTTTTTTCTAGAAAGGATAAAATTCTGATTCTTTTGAATTTAGGTTGGTAACACTAGTATCTAGTGCTTTCATTTTGTTTCCTAACGTTTTTTTGAATAGTTTTATTTTAATTAAGTTTTGAATTCAAACTAATTACAATTTAGACATAGGTGCACTTTGGATGGCATAAATTTTTTGGTATGTATTGAAATTCATTTTTTTTTTTTTTTGTTGGACTAAAGACATCAATACCTAGTGCATATATATTTTTCAGTATATTTTTTCTCAAATTTACTATTTTTCCACAATGATTTTCACCAAACTTGATGCTTTATGAAAAATCTATGTTTAGTAAAACTTAAAAATAAAATATAAAATAAAAACAAAATATATTAAATTTACAGTTGTTGGAAAACATGTTTCAATCATTGCAATCCTCCATCTTGGTTTATCAAGTTGAATCCATTTGCACCTCCTTCCCGAGCTTTAATATTAAAAAAAAAACATAAATTTTGAAATGGTGGAGGGGGAGGTGAAAAAAGGGGGGTTTATTAGAATGCCCCTTCTATTGAAGGGGTTTCATTCAAATGAACCCCCCTATATGGTGCAAGTGGGGGTTCATTCGAAGGGGGCGGGGAGGGGTGTAAATAAAATTAGTATATATTCCAATCCCCTCTTAAGAGGGTAAATAAAATATAATTCTCACGTAAACATAAAGAGTCAGAGAAATTGAAATTAAAAAGTACCGTACAAATACCATTCAAGATTTGTTATCCACTCACAAATCCAACTAGATTTAAGGATTGTGGATTGGCGCTCCTATCCAGATTATAAACATAAGTCTATAGTTTCAATCAATTACTATACAAATAAAATAATAATGATTAATTAGGGCATCCTAATTCTATTATGTTCTCTTTGTGATCTAACACATAATAATGCTTAGAGGGCCTTTTAGAACTCAAAAAGTGTCCAATGCTCCAAATTCAACTTTCTTGATTATCCCAGGGCTTCAATCTTAATTTCAATCAATTACTATACAAATAAAATAATAATGATTAATTAGGGCATAGTAATTCTATTCCATTCTCTTTGTGATCTAGCAAATAATAATTAGTGCTCTACCATTAAGCTATCGACTTGCTTTATGGCTAGTACATCTTCAATTCAGGTGTGGATTTTTTGCAACACTCCCCCATAAGCTACATTTGTTGCATTTGGGGCTCTTAGCCTGGTTTGTCTCTGGTATCATATTGAATTTTTCATTCATGGACTAGCTAGGACTTGAACCTAGGACCTCTCATTTTTTGTTGGAGTGCTCTACCCCTGAGCTACCAGTGCACTTTGTGGTTGGTCCATCTTCAATTCAGGTGTGGATTTTTCCAACATCAACCTCCTAAGTTTTACATTAAACAAATAGAACATAAGAAAATAATTGGTGAATTCTTTTAAAAAATACACATTCTTGAGAAGATTTTTCATTGAACAAAAAATCCTAAATTCGGTGTAACTCCATCAATTTGCCTCATAACCCTTGTAATGGTGTAGCTCCCAAGTTAAATTCTTGATTTCTTTGATTATCACTTCTTTGAACCCCTAAATCATAGATCCACCAAACTATTGGACAATAATCCATACTAAAATACATCCACAATGCTCCATCAAGTTGTCTCATGACCCTCAAAAGGGTATAATTCCCCAAATAAGAGACTCTCTAACTATCTAGATAATTATCCATATTATGTTTACCAAATAATTTCATATGTTCGAAAGTACTTCAAAATATATGAATTCCTCAAATTCGTTAGCATAAAATATAATGCATAAGAAAAAAAATATGCTTCTCATAAAAGACACCACATGAAAGTGAGAAGATATCTTGAGATTATAGAAAAACTTGCATCCTCTAGTGCCTCCTACCTCAACTGTACAATTTTTATATAACAAATTGAATAAACCTATCCAAATTATCTTCTACATTAGAAGAATGCTTGATAAGTAAATGTTTTTTATGGTACAATTTCCACTAGATAAGATAATGAGTAACTAGCTTTTGTAAATGAATATTTCCAACAACTAGATTAACAAGAGTATCAAAATCCTTGGATTCCTTATTCAAAAATTCTAGAAGTACTATATATGAGTTCCATCAAATTTCCCATATGCACACAACGTACAATTTTCCCTTTTATAACAGTAACAATTTATTGGTACTTGTCTTAAAAATATTAAAAAATTAAATATTGTTCTTGGATATTTAAACCACCCACTTTTGAATTTATCCATACATTTTCAAGTTGTGTTATAGTATCATCCTAATCAATTTGTTTTATTTGTTTTAAATTTTCTCTCCATGATTAAATTTGTTGTATGTGCAGTTTATATTTTATGAACAATAATTTTTTTTTTTGTAAACATACAAGATATTAATTAGAATCTGATAATCAATATAACCTTAATATAAACACAATGATCATCTACACTTCTAAAAAAACCCAAATTCAATGCAAAGGCATCAAAATTTTGGCACCACATCCTGGATGAATGTTTCAAACCATATAAAGACCTCTTTATTTTCCTTTCACAACAAAACCATCAGGATGTCCAATAAAAATATCTTCCTCAAGATCCCCATACAAGAAATCAGTTTTAACATCCATTTTCTCTATCTCAATATCATAAGTAGCAGAAATAGATAATAAGAATCTAATATAAGTTAACTTAGCAACAAGAGATAAAATTTCATCGAAATCAACTCCCTCTTTAGGAGTAGCCCTTGGCCACCAATATGATCTTATATCACTGTAACTGACCATCTTCTCCAAGGTTTCTTTTTAAATACCCACTTGCAAGCAATGGGCTTTCTTTCTTTGGGAAAACTCACAAGATCTAAGGTATCACAACTATCCAAATCCATCATCTCCTCTTGCATGGATTTCATCCAAGAATCACTCTCTTTTGAAGAAAGAGCCTCCTTGTAGGATCTAGGTTCATCTTCAATACTCAACAAAGCAAACACATAATGAAAATTAGATGGGATATACCTCTCAAGTAGATTATATTGCCTTATGGATATTCTCATGGTTGGAGTAAGGGGTTCTTATTTCTTTTCTTCTTTTACATGCTCATCCTACACATTATCTAAACTCTCATAACACTCTTCTTCTTCTCCATCCTCTAATCCATCTGGTTGTGTCTTCCACATGTGAATTATCTTGCTTTTCAATACTTATCTCGAAGTGCACTAATATTTTCTTATCTTTCTCCTTTGATTATTCTTCACCTAAGTAAGCTCGAAGATCCCTAAAAATCACATCTCTAGAGAAAACAACTTTATGGGAACTAGTGGATTCCAAAGCTTATAACCTTTTATATTCTCATCATAACCAACAAGGATGCATTTTTTTGCTTTTGGATCCAACTTAGAATGCTTCTCTTGAGGCACATGAACAAAATATTCACAACCAAAGACCCTTAAATGTGAAAAAGAAGGCTTTCTACCTATCCACACTTCATAAGGAGTTTTATCAGAAAAATTTGGACAAGGAGATCTATTAACCAAATAAGATATAATACTTATAGCTTCTGCCAAAAATTATCTATCAAGCTTAGCACCACTCAACATGCTCCTAGCTCTTTCCATCAAGGTTCAATTCATTCTTTCTGATACCCTATTTTGTTGGGGAGTATAAGGATCAACATTTTTCCATATGTTACCTACATGCTTATAGAACTCATTAAACTTCCTAGGCCAATATTCACCCCTATTGTTAGATCTTAACATCGTAATCTTATAATCTATTTGCTTCTCAACTAAGGCTTTAAATTCCTTATACTTAGTGGAAACTTTTGATTTTCCTTAAAGTGTATCTTGACACATCATCAATGAATGTAACATAATAATGATATTTTCAAAAATAGTTAACATCCACCAATCCAAACACATATGAGTGAATGATCTCTAATAATCTCTCAACTTTATTATCCCCATTAGGAAATGAGGATCTATTCTATTTACCAAACACACAATGCTCACAAAAATTATTTTTACCAACATAATAATTTGAAATACTATCAATTGGTTTGTTATTCAAAATAGCCTTAAGACCTTTTTCAGTTATGTGACCCAATCTATGGTATCGTAAAATACATGAATTTTTAGTGCTAGTTACATTGAAAAAATTATAGACAATGGATGCATTAAGCCTAAACAAAGTCCCAATCTGAGATCTTTTAGCTATTCCCAAACTCCCTCTTACCAACTTGCAACCAGACTTGTCAAATATCACATGAATTCAAAAATCATTCAACTTGGATACTAGATGTAAAATTCTCACAAGTTTTGGAATATGTAAAACATGATCAAGTTTTAACCCTTCCATCATTGAAACACAACTTTACCTTTCCCTTACCAATAATATTCTTTGAGATATTATTACCAAGGAAAACTTCTCCCCCATTATAAATTGAATATCAAGTAAACCGCACCTTATGAGGAGTCATATGGTAGGAGCAACCTGAATCGATGATTCAAGCATCATTACTAATAGTGTTAGCAAAAGTAAACAAAGCATTAGAATCAACATCTTCTAAGGACTTTTCCATGGAAGCATCCAAACTCTTTTTCTTGTTCCTACACCCCTTCTTCACATGCCCTCTCTTACCACAATTCCAACACTTTACACTGCTCTTCCCAAGGTTTTAGAACATCCTTTAGACTTGTCTCTTTTTTTATCCCCTTTAGGCCCTCCATTTTGTTTAACATGATAAGAGTTAGAGGGAGTGTTGTGCCAAAAGTATTTAGTCATATCATAAGGTCAATTGAATTTCATTAATAATATATAGGTGATAGATTCAAGAGCCACCTAATTTTATACTTTTCAGATAGGCCTTTTCCAATAGCATGCGAGTGATGGATGCCAAGTTCTACCCATATTAGGATTCCATTATTGGCATTGGTGTATAAAAATATATTTGTCTCTTATGTTATTTCTACCTAAGGCATGGTTTTCATGGTTTTTTTTCTCAAGGGTTTGTGGTAAAACCATAAGACATTATAATTATGTAACTTATATGGTTGTATGAAAATTTAGATGATAAATGGGTTGTAGAAATCTTATTTATTTCTTTTATCATTATAGTTGGTGAAGATCATTGGAGAATGGATGGGACCCACAATGTAATATGGATGCATTGGCAATAAGACATTATAATTATGTAACTTATATGGTTGTATGAAGATTTAGATGATAAATGGGTTGTAGAAATCTTATTAATTTCTTTTATCATTATAATTGGTGAAGATCATTGGAGAATGGATGAGACCCACAATGTAATATGGATGCATTGACATTTCCCTTTGGTGAGGATGCACATTAGTGAACTGTATAATTGATGACACGTGTATTAATATCATATTCACTTTTTCTTGCTAGTTGATCATTATGTATGTATGAGTCTATCATAGTGTACATGTATAAAATAACCTTAGATATTATGTAATTTGTTATACTTATACCTTTTTAAGTGATAACAAGTAATAGAAGATGATAAAAAATAAAAAAATAAAAATGATTGTGCTGAAATTTTCTCGTAACAATGTGAATTGTAAATTTGTTATGTGTAACATTATAGTTCTTATGAAAAGAGAAAATCCTTAAAATTATCACCACTGAATGTACTTTTATGCAATTTATAAATATATCGATGATCAATTGAATATTTTATTATTGTTCTGTAAATATTACAATAATAAATATACAAAATATATAATAAATTATTCTTTGCATTGAAGTATCCCGCCGACAAATATTTCCAGTGTTAACAAGAATAAGAATACAGAGAGATTAAGATTGCAATCCAAGCAAAATCTGCTCTTTTAAGATTTTAACTTCATATTTGTTACAATTTCGATCCATATGAATTCTATAAGTTTCGAGCTCAATTGCATTCAAATCAAGAAATTGAATTAGCACTTTCCGATTCCAACTGTAGGTAAAGAAGGTTAAAAAACATCAAATTTACAAAAAAAAATGTGAAGTGTCAGAACAAAGTGAAAACAAGAAAGAAAAATCCGAAGATAATGGCTGACAATAAGACGTCAGTATTGAAAGCGGCGCTTCCGTACGACCGCGCCGCTCTCACCATACACGACGCTCGGGCGGTGCTCAATTTTCTTTTGTGCGCCACCGCCGATCTTCCTTCGCCACCACCGCGGCTGCCAGCAAGGAAGAGGCAACGGACCGATGAGAGAACTCCAAATATTTTCGAAGGATCGGCTCCCATGGCTGATTTCCCGGGCGAATATACTTTTGTTCATAGGGTTTTGTATAGGGATGTATATTCATTGAATATATGCATCCCGTAGTTAAAGTCCGCTGCGTGTATTCTCCTGTACTCATCATTGTTTGAAGATGGCTTTGCAACATCTTCAGAAATTCGTACCTTCTGTTTCTGATCTGCATAACACAAATAGCAGGGTAAATTTTGTTGCATAAGAAAGATTTATAAGTAAGCATAAAATATTTGATTCCTCTGCTATACCTCGAGAAGGCTGACTCTTAAAAGAACGCCGATTTCTTCTGCCTCTCACTCTTAGCTTTACACTCATTAGCAGAATTTCTATCACAATTAATATTTTTGGCGCTACATTTTGACCCTGATCTGAACTTCAAAACTTTCACCAGATGCACAATCAAAACATGTTGCCTCCAGATCCAGACAATATAAATTTATAGACTATTTTAGTCTGTTGAACGATAGAATTCGATTACGGAGATCTGCACGAAATTTTTGTCAGAGTTTCTAAAATCAGAAGATTTCGTGATTGATGTCCTGCAGGAAAGTTTTTGAACAGCTAACTAAAAGGAAACCTGTACACTGTTCAATTGCAATTTCTGGAGTTTCATAATCATTTTCCTAAAAACTGCCACGCTCCAAAATCTCCGGTAGGATTTGATTCACTTTTCAACCTTGCGTATTTTGTGGGTTTTACAGAGACAACATCAAGGTATTGGTTGATATTTTATTCTTTTAATATTATTTTTTTAGTACGAAAAGTTTAAGATTTGTTTATATACATTATAAGGATACACTGAGAACATTCTTGAAATTTTAATCTCAGAGTTTTTTTTTGGAGGACATGGTTGCATTTAATTCACCAATATATTCTTTCACCTCCAAATTTGTTTATTCTGCTCCATTCTCTTAGATCTCATGTGGTAGGTGGAGCTATATCCAATTGATTGTGGGCCTATATTATCTAGGAAATATTGTCTATATTCTTCATTTATTGATCTTGAATTGTATTTAAAAATTTGGTGCTCATTGAAATTGACGCGACCATTTCAAACTATAGAAGCTTTAAATATTCACATGTTTCGAATAGTCTAAGTCATCATTCAAATAAAACCTTTGCTTTAAAAAAAAATAACTATCATTTAAAGTAGTTTGATTTGTTTACTCGTAAGATATATTCTTTATTTTAATTGTATCATTTAATTTTTTATTTTTATTATATGCAAATGGGTGTTAAAATGTCTTATAATCATGAAAATACATGGCTTAAAAACACACTATGTTATTCAAGATGTCCCAAGGATAAGATGGTAGATTTAGGTTTTACAAATGAAAACTTTTAGTCGGGCTAAGTCATGGCATTAGATGTGTTGCAAGATGATATGCATAAAAGGGATGAACATTAACTTTATAAAAACCTTAATATTATGTTGCAAGTGTGGAAAATATACACCATGGGTAGACTAGTACTTGAGCTTACTCATCTAACTCTTTGAAGTACTTGTTGGTTATTACTATCTAAACTTTAGGCTTTAATATGAGCTTGATATGATTCAAGCTTGACAATTATAATTTATAAAATACTTGGGTCTAGAGTTTAACTATTTTTTGAAGCATGAACATTAAGTGAGCTCCTCTAATTAAATCATGCCGCTAATAAATGCAATAGCATGTTTGTTCATGTGTAATTATGGATAATGTAATTGGACATGTGACTTGACATCTAGATGAAATTAAAACTATTGGTAAGACACCTTTCACAAGAAGTTTTGGGTTCCAAAAAGGGCATGGGTGTGAAATTGTAAAGAATGTGGATGCAAAGAAAGACATATACTCCAATATTAAGACTCAAGTTTAAAAAATGTGTGAAAACAAGATTTAAGCTTTGAGGAAAAGGCCTTAATGCTAATAAAGTTTGCACAATATAATATTGTACATATAATCATGAATATTTATCAAAAAAATTAAAAAATATGATTGGAAAAAAGGATACATAAGACAACACCATAAAGATAGGTTGTTGATGAAACTCAAGATGTAATTAGTCATAAACAAGATGAACACATTAAACATAGGGATACACGATCAAGTTAAAATGACATAAAACAAATAAAAAAGGAATAACAGATAAAGGTGGTTTCATGATTTCCAAGTGATAATGAAAGTTTACAAGTATTCTTTTTCTCCTCCAAAATTAGTTGTGTGTATATTTAAGATTATCATGACTTAAATATTTAGGCTAACTAGTTGTTGTAAGCACTTGAATGAAGGTGTGTATTTCCCTTC
The DNA here is from genome assembly GCA_007115665.2 of Sequoiadendron giganteum. NCBI lineage: Eukaryota > Viridiplantae > Streptophyta > Pinopsida > Cupressales > Cupressaceae > Sequoiadendron > Sequoiadendron giganteum. The sequence continues at coordinate 78,667,684 of CM021100.1, forward strand.
ACCCAAAATGTAGGATTTGCATTCTTTTATTTTTCTTTAAGTTATGTTAAAATAATGGGAATGACAAAACTTTTTCTATTGACCTTACAGGGAATATTTGTTGTTTTGATTTCAAATGAAGAGGAGTATCTCCTTATCATATCTTTTTAATTGTAATGAATTAAGTCTATTACTACAATTTTATTTAAAAAGGAATGAAGGTTTTCCTCTAGCATCAAAAAGGGGTCTTAAGTGGCCACTTTTTTGAAAACAAGAAAGACTAATCTTGGATGCAAAATAAAAAATAGTTACACTCAAAATTTAAGGATACAACAACAAGACTCATAGTTCTTTGAATCTATTTTATAAACTACTATTTTCTTTTGAAAATGGTGAGAATTAATGAGTTCAAAAAGGTGAAGTGCAGAAAGTGCTCCTTTTTATCAAAAGAAATATAGTATCTCATGTGCTCCCCCTTAAATGCCAGCCTTTTTTTAATGTTTTAAAAATCACTTTAGTGAGAAATTAACTAACACGATGTAGTTTATGCCCAAATTTTCTTCTAATTTTCTAATGGATATATAATTTTTAACAAATTTTTAAAATAGACATCTAATAAATAAAAAAATTGAATATGTTCCCCCCTTAACTTACTTAGAAACATGAAAGACTAATATTGGATGAGAAATTGAAGATAGTTACACTCAAAATTTTATGATACAATAACAACAAGACTTATAGTTCTCTGAATCTACTTTCTAAACTACTATATTTTTACTTTTTTTGAAAATGGTGGAAATTAAGGGGCTCAAAAGGGTGGATCACACAAACTGCTCATATTTTTATCCAAAAAAAAGTATCTCATGTGCTCCCCCTTAAATGTTAACCTTTTCTTAGTATTTTAAAAATCACTTTAGCGAGAAATTAACTAAGATGATGTAGTTTATACCTAATTTTTCTTCTAATTTTCTAATGAATATATAATCTTTTACAAATTTTTAAAATTAACATCTAATTTTTTTTTTGAGTATGTTCCCCCCTTTTCTTGTTGGTCGGTTAATTGCTATTTCTTTTGTTTTTCTTTCTAGGTATTTCACTTCTTGTGAGCCCCTTGTCTAGCCTCGATGGTTATTTTTTAAAAGTGTATAGGCCCTTCCTATTGGTGGAAACAACCAAGCCCAAGATCACAATCGACAACAAAAAACCATCATGAATAGAGATAAGAAATATGCTATTTCACCAAAAGTGAATGAAAATTGTGATGTTGTAAAATACATAATGTACAACCTTTTAAAGGAATGAAAAAAGAAATGAGTGTAAAACTACTCGATACAGGAAAGAAACCACCCAGAGTAATTTACCCTAAGATAAACTTAATACTACACTAACACCCCCCTTAAGTACAAACTTAGGGAGAATTATTATGCAAAATTAAATGAAAGATGGGTCTCATCTACACAACCATCTTAGGTACCCATTTACAATGCAATGTAAAAATGAAATCTCTCATAGCTCGAGAAAAGTAGAAAAACTTTGTGGGAAAAACCCCTCTCTAAAAGAGAGAAAAGAAAAGCTAAAAAAGTGAAAGCTGGAAAAGTGAAAGGAGGAGGACTTCACAAGACCCCCCAAGAACAACTCTTGTCATCGATCTCATCAAGATACAAAGGGAGAGAGACTATGTAGCCTCCCCATATAAAATGTTGAAGATCCCCCCATGATGAAGAAAATCTTGTGTCAATCCTGGAAGTCTGAAGAATATCCCATGTCTACAAACAACATGCCTCCCTTTTGGGAGAAACAATCACCAATACAAGAGAAACGCCAACTCTAAAATAAGAGAAGGTAGATGATGAATCAACATGAAAAATTCCTTTCAAAATTGTCCTGATGCCTCCATGGAACCAAATTTCACATCATGATTAGGTGCAACCTCAACTAAAGAAGGTGAATCAATAAGACCATATGGAAACTCTTAAGCAACAATCTCCAAAGACATAGGTGGTATGGCAATAGTATAGATACTTTCATCAAAAAGAATGGCTATACCCTCAAAAGAATCATCCAAATTAATAATGTGAGATTCACAAAATAACTCTAAAAGACTAGTCAAGTGACTATCCCACAAAGAATGATACGAAGGATCAAAAAAATCTTGCTATGCTGAAGAATGAACCTCTAAAGCAATAGGAGATGAATCAGCATAGGTCTAAAGAACTCTGAAGTTCAAGTGACCAACCTCTCCCAATGAATTGCTATCAACACTAGCAAGAGGGGTGTGAGGCTCATAACCATCATCACCAAAAAAATGAGAGAAGGCATAGAGACGAGACTCATGATCAGCTTCACCAAAATAAATGAATTTTCTAGTATCAGCCTCTCTTATGAGAATGAAATCTATAATGAACTCTACAGTCTTAGGTACCTCACCATGAGTAATTTGATAGATGGATAGTAGATTTTTGTACAAATCAGGAATACATAGTACATCTCTGAAACAACCATCACCAATCTCAACATTGCCTACCATCATAACATCCAAAAGATTACTATCTGCGAACAAAATCTTGGAAGTATCAGTAGGATGAAGACCCAAAAAAGGATAGGGAGAAAAACCCATGTTGTGAGATGCACCTGAATCCAAAAACCATCTATCATGATCAAAATGAACTGCAAAAGTTAGCAATGCAAGTCCTTTACCCATGTAGAGTTTATCTTATTTACCACTTGCAAATCTTGCATTCCTTGACTATGTAGGTTTAGATGATGATGCATATGAAGATGCAGAGGTTGTAGAAGGAGTCATAGATGATGGAAATGGAATAATATTCTTCTGAAGAAGATGTGAAATATCATCAATCTTCTTCGTATAAGAATGGTGTTCATCATGCCCTTTCTTCTTGCAATACACACAATTAAACTTCTCCTTCTTAGGCTTATCCTCTTTTGAAGAGGTGGGGGAATCATTAGACTCTTTCTTAGCCTTAGGTTTCTTCTTCCCTTTGCTCTAAGAAGCTTTTTTAACTAATGCATGATTCATAGAGACCCCCTATAACTGGGCAAGTTTGGCTTGCTCCCTCATAAAATAGTCACAAAAAGTCTCAAAAGAATGCACCTCTCAGCTTAGACATTTAATCAAAAAAATGACTCCTTATCAGTTTTACCCTTCCCACATCCCATCAATTATGACCTCACAGATTTGAACTTGACTAGGAAGTCATCAATGGAAGGAAATGCATCAGGGGAGAGAGAAGTTAATTCCTCTTCTAATTGCAAGACACAAAACTCACTGACCTAACCAAATAAGTTTTGTAACTCATCCCATACCTCCTTGGGTGTATTACACTCTTCAATATGGAAAAGAAGACTATTAGAAACATGCAATGATATCAGACCCATAGCTTTTTCAAACTTATTTTTATGGGAAAATATTTCATACTCCCTAGTAAAAGTAGGTTGGATAGCACTCAGTGTGGACCAAAAATCGTTAGATTGGAGAAACCTAAACATTTTTATCTTCCAAGTATGGTACTTATGCGGGGTTAATAATTAAATTGAATTAGGAGTAGCCATGAAAAAAAAGGTAAAAATACACCAAACTGAAATCTCCAAAGAATATCAGCCAATGCATCCTCTCAAGTTTTATTTTTCCAGCATACAAAAAATATTACTCAAGAAATTAAGTTCGAATCTAAAAAATTTGAAAAATTATACACCTTAATGTCTATTTGTAGCAAGTTCCTGCACCATATGAGATCCAAATGAATGCACAAGTATCCAAAACATGAAAACCTCTTCATAGTCTGTGAGACTTCCTCCCACCAACCATACACAATGCAATGCTATTTAAATAGCAAAAAGATAGCCCATGCTACCAATGTGGGATACATATTCCCATAACAACTTCAAAACTTGGGGCCCACACCACTTTGGCTGCACAAAATAAATATTTTGGGGAAAATTTTATAGAATATAAAGTTTGATACCAAGATTGTCCTCTAGTGAAGAAAATTTTCCTCCAAATAGCAATGAAATCACCTTGATGAGAAAAAATACCAATGTCTAGTGGTGAAAATGATAAATCCTATAGAGAAGTGACGATGAAAGCAATGTGATCAGATTCAAACACACCTCCTCGTGCTTTCTCAACACACACAAAGGACTAGAAATGATCATTTGGCCTACAAAATATGTGAGGGCCTTCTAAAATTTTTACAACAAAATGACACGTCTCATAACAAGTTGAATCACACCTCCAACACAAAAAAAAATGATCCTCTTGGAAATCGTTCTCTTCAATAGAGAGAATTGGGCTCTTTCCAGCACAAAGTCAAGCTTGCTATGGATATTTCGCTGCCTTCAAAAAAATCATGCACTCCAAACAATTGAATTCGGGCTTCAAAGAAAATTTTTAATCGAAACCTCTTCAATAGGAATCATGCCTCTCCAATATCAACAAAAAACGAAAATGAGGCAACTATAAAATTTAAAATTTTTTAAATGCCGAAAAAAACTTTTAGCAAATAAATGATCTCAAAATCCTTTGATGAAAATTCTCAAGGGAAGGATGGTAGTGTAGACATGCAAAATTGACATCATGCAATCCTCATATTTAATTAAATCATATTCGCCCATAAATTAAATAAATCAAGTTTATTTGATTAATCTCCTAAAGTTATCTCCTTAATTAAATAAATTAAATTATTTAATTAATCTCCTAAAGTTCCTTCATTTAATTAAATAAATCCAAATGTTTAATTAAATCTCTAAAATGCTCTTTATCTTCTCATTCAATTTAAATAAATCCAAAAATTTAAGTTGAATGTCACAATCACCTAACATCAGCTTAATTAATCAAATCCATGATTAAAACTAAGTCTAATCCATGTCACATCCTCTAGATAATCCCACTTGCACAATAAATAATTTATTTTGATTTATTAAATCTCTATTTTGCTCACAAGGCATATTCTCAAGGAATATTCCCTCATTAACTCCATTTGTTTGACTTTTTTGTCCAAACAAATTTCCCCCAAAACTCTCAACAATATGCATTTAATGCTTTTTTCAAGTTTCAAACTCACCTAATAAGAATTTACTTGCACAAAGACCAAAATGTGCTCACCCTTGATCCTCTCACATCTTGACAAGTGGCATGAATCTATTGGTTGAGGATTAGTCCCACATTCCTCCACTTTGCTTCTTCTTCTCTCAATCTCATCTATAAATTCAAGGCTTTTCTCCTTCATTTCCATCTACAATTTGAGCATTTTTACTATAGGGATTTGAGTTCATCTTCCATCTCTTTGTCTATCATCATCTTAAGGCATAGCAAGGATTGGGAAAGGGCTCCTTTACATATCAAAGGTGCACCAATCCAATATGGGATAGGTATGAATGTGCTTTTCTAATGATTTCATTTAGTTGTTTTAGTTGGTGTTTTGTTAACATTATTAACCATGTTCAAATATTTTATAGGAGCATGTAGTTTGTTACATTTGATTTGGCATATAGGATAATATTTATCAAATTTTTATGTGAAGATTATGAGCTTACATTTGGTGCTAGAAGGACGGCCCATAGATTTTCTTCACATTTGTTTTTGATTGGTTTACTCCTGACTATTTATTAGCATAGTATTTGTGAAGTTTTCTAAAGCCTCTACAATAAATCTATTTTAGGCATATCTAGATTATATTTCTTTAAAGAATTCATTTAAATGACTACGTGCCATCTATCGTTTCGTTGTTTGCTCATATATTGTTGCTTTAATAATTTATAATAGGGGTGTGTAGTTACTATTTTGCTTGTTTTGTGTTTACAAAATGAGTTGTTTATCTGAAGTCTTCAGTTGGTGATTGGTGTGTAAATAGCTAATGTCAATGCTATGTTGATGGTTTCATATTTTAGGCATATCCAACTAATGTTGTCTCTGCAAATCCAACTACTGCTAATGATTTTGATGCATTTTTATTAGACCCTTTGTACTGGGACCTGCTCATTTTCCAACTAATGCAATAACCATCATATTGTAGATTTTACCACTCAATTCTGCAGGATTCTCAGGCATAAAACCACTAAAAATTAAAGTTGTATTGTATAAGAGATCATTTGCTTTCAGGGAATCTTGACTATTTAGAGCATCTTTACATACAACATTTAAACTTTTTCTAATGGTATCTTCTGGATTTATCTCCAAGACCTTCTTGAGCGCATGAATTCCATACTAGATGTATCCCCCATTTTTTGATCCTTCGTGAGCCTTTCCATGTTTGCTGACCATTCAAACCTCCTAGAAAAAAGCACACATGGTGAAGAAATTAGTCGATTAGATATTTGAATAATCTATCTATCTCTGAGATAGGATATACATCTTTCTAGTCAAAGTCAAGTCCTCACGTATTTCAATCTATTTCCATTGTGCTACATTATTCTATTGAAATGATTTGTTCTAAAATCTATAGGCATGTGTGGCAATGTTTTTTTTGCAGAGTTCTACGCAATAGAAATGTGTGTAAGACATATTTAGCGAATCCACAATCCTTACATTCAGAATACCATTTAGCGACTCCAAGCTTCTCACATTCATTAAGTGGATTCGATTTTAGTCTAAGAAAATGATCTTCCTGGGCGAAGTTTGGACAAGTAAATCCAATATAATAACAGTATCGTGCCTTTTACTACAACCCATCATTACTTTTCATTCAAGCTTTTGCATTTAATATTTTTTTAAAGAGCATATCTTCTGGTGTGTATTATCTTCTGTTCAGTTCCTAATGAATAGGCCTGCTAAAGGACCCGACGAATGCAATATTATCTATTATGATCATAATGACGATGATAACCGCTACAGAGTTTGGTGTTTAGATGACACTGTAGATGAGACTTCTCTTGCCTTGCACCATACAATAAAATCCCTGCTTTGATTCTTTCACGCCTAATCCTTTCAGGTGCATTAACTACCCTATGCACGACATCTTGAATCTACACGTGATAGGCGTTATAAATCTCACTTTCATTACACTATTGATACATTCTATATAAAGTTACATTGACTATGCTTGGTTGGCGTCTTAAAATAACTTTTGGCCACACCACAATCTCAAGATAGCCTGTGCTTCATTTATGGTAATGGCTAGAATGCATTCATTTTCAAAGGTTGTAGAATTTGGTTTTACACCTGCCAGTTGCATTTACCTTAAAAGTTTCTTATGCCTTTTTTTTCAACAAAGCCTTAACTGAGATGGGATGTTTATCGGTGCGAGTATCTTGTCCCTACACACAAACTGGATAAAGCAAACGTAGCCTATTGTTCCTAACAACCTCGACCCACCAGTCACCACAACTAACACTTAGGCCCAAAAAGTGTGAAGGGTAAACCTTGGGAATTTGGAAAATGCGATAATTCTCTTTTTATGCTTTAGTTACCTAGTGGGTTAAGTTCCATGCACTAAAATGTTTTTTATTTCAATTACAAGTTGGCTTTAACAAGCAATACAATTTTATTCTAGCATAGGTTTGAGGGAGGTTGAGATTAAACTTTAAGGAGTGTACATGAAGTTTGATTAGCCTATGCTACACCATTGTTTTTTCTCATGACCTTCACAACTATGAAACTATCTACCAAGAGTTCTCACTACCTAGGCAATTATTTGATTAAGGTTTTTGAGTAGCTTTTTAAGTGCTATCACGGTAAAAATCCTAATATGTTTAAAAAAAAACTGCTTGGGAAGCTGCTTAAAATGCTTGTCCACTATTAAAAATATATATGAGGATTTTAAAATGATATGGAGGTGTTCTTGGTGTACCATTTTGTATATTTCAAAGTTTGCATGTGGGGGTTGGAGGAGTTTTTAAAACTTTGAAATTCAAATCAACGTGGGTAGGTGAAAGAATAAAAACATTACAAGAAAAATGTACAAGCAAAGGGATTATGTGCTAACTATTTGACAAAATGACAAACTAATTATAGAGACAAAATGAAAGTTCTAGGGTTAAAATTCTCAAGGATGGGTAAATTCTTGAAGGCTTTATTGTGGACTGAAGTACATTTAAGAGATTATCAATACGTGAGACTTTTTAAAAATTTTCAGGGAAGAGGAAATCTTGTATTAAAATTTATCATTGAACGCATTCATTTTGTTTGAAAGTGTATTCATTATGATAAATTATCATTATTTTTTTTGAAATAAATCACATTTCTAAGATTCTACTTTGTACTGTTTTATAGGTTGGCGTTGGAGTGGAGCATTGGAGTTTGAACAAAAGCAAGTGGAGTGAAATTGAAGAAGATTAATCCTTGAACATTGAAATAAATATTTGAAAATGCATTTCTTAATGCTTAGTGTTATAATCCGAGGCTCCAATTCCCGCTTTCGTTTTCTATTTTAAACCAACTCACCTTTCAATTTGGGTGCTAAAAATTTGACAAGAAAATCTCACACTTCAAAGGTGGTGCTTAAAAATAACTCATTTTCTACTTTGAAGATTAAAATGAACATGTGCTTTTGTGTCTTGTAATATTGTTTGCAAAGTAATCTCATTTAAAAAGGCATATTCACTTCTCTCATGCTTCACAACGACCTTGAGAATCAAAAGTATTTTTGGTGACATTAAGTTGCATAAAAGATTGCCTCCACATTTCAATTTGGGTACCTAAAATTTGAATAAAACATGCGAGTGTGAAGTGTTCGGAATATGTGCCTCAAATTATGGCTTGAACCTATTAAAATACTTGGTGAAATTATCATCTTTCTAAGCCTTTACCTCTCTAACGTTGAGTCTTTCATAGAGGCATGGTCTGGTGGTTTACCTCTTTATCACGGGCCTTTGTCAGTCTGTCCACGATTGGGCAGTGTCACCGCCATACCGCGGGGTCTTCTTCCTAGGCTGGCGATAACGTAGTTGACAGGTGACAGTTAAGTAAAGGTTCACCGCCCTACCGTAGGTATGGTTCAGTGATGGTGTGGTGAAGGGCAGCGGTCAAGATAACGGTTACTTCCTTATCGTGGGTGTCACTCAGTGAAGCTACGATGGCCACAAAAAATGGTTGGTGGTCTGCGAAGAACACTTATCACCCTACCGTGATGACCTTTCGGCCATGTCACGATGGAGTGGTAAGTCATGGTGGTCCAAGCTATTGGTTACATCCTTGTCGTAGAGGTCTTGAGGTCAGGGCTCGATAGCACGGTGGAGCTCAACGGTCAGCATAGGTTGTTACCGCCATACTGTGGGAGGATTTTCTTAGCCTCGCGGTTGGGCAATGGCATCGCCATACCGTGGAATATCATGTTGAGCTCGGAGGTGATGTAGTGCTAAGCGGCGGGCTAGCAGAAAAGCCACTACCTCGATACCGCAACGGTGTTAGAAGGGACCTGTGGTTGGGCGATGGAACCGCCATACTGTTGAAAATATGTGCCTCAATATTTCTAGCTTGTACCGCTTTGGTCTGGGGGACTTCATGTGTTCAACCTTTTCTTTATCGCCGAGACTCTGTCCAGTTGGCGGGACTCCTAGTGGTGTTCCAGTGATGACCCGATAGGTCTAGTTTGGTAGCATTTCTTATTGACTGGTGATCGATATTGGTGGGAGTCTTTGTGTTGCTCCACCGATGGGCCGATGCAGTGAGATGATCTCATATCGGTAGGTAACATTTCATGTCCCATCAATATGTCGATATGCATTGAGCAATTGAAGTTGGACCAAGCGACGAAGAACCTGATTGACAGTTGTGGAGGCTTTGATTCGATGGTATCCGTCATGTTCCACGCCGTCTTGATGCAAGTACCACTGAGAACGTTTTGGTTGAGCGAAATTTCTTGTGCATTCGACGTGTTGCGGTGAGTTAAGTGGTGTGCGCAGCGAAATGATGATGGATGCGTGGCAGCAATAGAAGCTAGTTTTGGGCAGGCTCGAGGGAATATTGGAGATTCCCTCCTTGATGCCTTAGAAGTCCATGAGTGGTGGACACGTGTCTTGATGGGCCCAGCTACAATGGTGGTTGTGTTTGCAAAGACGGATGCCTCCTGACCATGAAATTTTTGGCTAGCAGTTGCACGGGGTTAGTTGGTTATTGGCGGTTGTTTGGCTAACTGCCATACTGTGAGGGATTTTCCCTTGGCTAGTAGTAGAGCTATTGATCACCTGGCCTTAGAGGTCTGACTGATGGTTAGCAATGGAGCTCAGGTTGACTGATCTGCAAGCGATAGATGAATGATAATGTGACACGTGGCAAAATCTCATTGGTTGATTTTGCATCATTGTTGCAAATCAGCGGCTAGTGACAGAAAGCTTGTGCACATGTCTCGAGGGTTTGATCTGAGTGCAAATTGATTGTAGGGAGGCTTGATGTCAGCTGCTAGGGCGGTGCATGCAACCCGAGATGGTGAAGCTTATCGCTGGGGTATTATGAGACCCTGATGGCTATTTGGTTGGTATGCGATTTTGACCAGAAGCTGAGAAGTCGGCCTGAGGCCGATGGAATGTCGTTTGATGCTGAGCTGAAAGGAAAGGTCGGGTGTTGATCAATAGTAAGCCAAAGCTAAGAAACTGATGCTGAAAGCAGAGCAAGCCGATAAAGATTACATCGAAAGATCGAATGATCAGTGCATCGACAGATCCATGATCGGTGAGCTTGGTCAGAGATCAGAGAGTGTGTGTTCGAGTAGTATGCACAAAGAATTGTAACCATGAAACATTGAGACACTCAGAACCTGGGAAGATGTGAACCTGAGGTGGCCGCTAGGCTATGCCGGCTAAAAGGTTGGCTATGCAAATGGGCTAAAGAGTTGAGGGGAACCTTCATTGTATGTCTTGTGAAGACATTGTAACAATGCAAGGTTGAAGATCTATGTTGTTTCCTATATTTCTCCAGATGAACAATATGTAACTCTTGTAATGGCTATGAGCTTGATATTGTATTGTAACTGTTTAGTTGCTAAATAATAGAATGGCTCTATCTTTTGGAGTGTGGGGGTTTTTTTACTCGAAAGGGTTTTCCCCACGTAAATCTGTGTGTTCATTTGTTTGTCTGTTCATGGTGTTGAATCTGGTTTAATTTTGCATGTTCTTTTCTTAGAAGGATCAATGGGGGAGAACTACTATGCCTGTTTCTACTTTATGGCATAGTTGTTAGTCCTTCTGGAGTGATCTAGAAATGAAATTCACTAAGGCACTACTGGTTTTAGACTTTAAATCTGAAACATTCTCATATGGTAACCCCAACAAGTGGTATCAAAGTTGGTTAAGGGAGGTCAAGGTTTGTTCATGATACCAACAAGTGGTATCAGAGCCT
>CM021100.1:78679743-78766328 GCA_007115665.2 Sequoiadendron giganteum
TTTGAAGGGTTTTCTGTAGATTTTTCCTAAAAATTCTATGATGCATATTCATGTGTGTTCACTGTTCTGGTTAATCATGATGGTTGTGTGTAGACTCCCAAGTCATCCAGATGTGCAGTGGATATGGATGTGCATGTGTGTTTTGGAAACATGGTAGTTTTGCATGGTCAAGTAAAACTTGTGGTTTGTGGAGCCGCTATTAAACTATTTTCTAGACCCTAGCTTTTGGAGTGTGACTGGATGAGATATTTGTAGTTTGACATGTTTGAGGAGGTGTGATGTCTTCTCTACATGGGAGTGTTGGTATGTGTTTTTCATTCAGCATTCTTGTGGTGTTTTCTTGCTGATTTCCTAGGCTATGGTGCTTGGGTTGTGGGCGTGAGTGGAAAATCAGATCTGAGCTTGATCTGGTGTTTTAGTCATGTTGTCTACATGGGTTTTCTCTTTGAGATCTCAGTTGTGCAGTTTCCAGTGCGATAATAGATTTGGAAGGTTTTTCACTAGTTGCATCTATGAGTTGTGCAATGTTGTGGGTTGTCTTTACCTACATGTTTGTTGTGAGTCAACTCAGAAGTGGACTATCAATATCCATGAGGTTGCTTCAGTGGTGGTGCAGATCCGTTAGCTGGACTTGTTTGTGGCCACTTGTGCATTGGTGTAGTTGTTTTGAGATGCGAGGAGGAATGGCGTTTGGGTACTTGGATAGTTGGTTATGGGGACCTATACCATGTGTATCATGATGTCATGGAAATATTGATACACTGGTTAGTGTAATGTTTTGACAGTGATAATATGGTCTGCCTAGTTTAGAGACCTTGGTACTGCTCGGTGTTGTTGTTAGATGGACATGTTGTCATTTGTACCTAGAGGTTTTTAGATCAGCAGATGGTTGGTCATGGTGCTTGGAAAGCTCAGTGCCACATTCAGTGGGAGATTTAGCAGTGACTGTGGATTCATCACTTGGTGGTGAATGATCTTCTTTGGTGTTGCAAATGTTTTTGGTAGAGCTGTTAGACCCTGTTGCTATAGAAGAGCTCTTTCGCATTTGCATGAGAACTATTTAAGGATGTGCAACATCCTAGAGCCATGGAGGACTCTTGTGATTCTTTGGTTGAGGTGCTGGTGGTGCTTGACAAGTGATGTTGGTTTAGAGTTTGTTTGCTTTATGTCATGGTATACTCTTGTTTGCACATTAGAGTTTTGGCATGATGCATTGCTCTTGAGACCTTGGTATGTTTCCCTGGAGCATGGGATCTCCTAAGGGGGATGGTAAGATCATGATGTCATGATAAGTTTCTAATTCCTAGGTTTGGAGCTTTGATAGTGGTCTGGTGTTTCTCAGTGTTTTGAGTGCATTGGTCATGTGCTTGAGAACATCATGTTCACTACAATAATGCAGATTGGAGTTTAGCATGAGATGATCGATTGTTGGTTCTCATGGATACATGGAGAAATAGGTGAGGCTATTGTTACTATTTATAGTTGAAAGTCTGAGTAGCCTACACCTTGGTTGAACGCGAGTTCAACAGAGACCGATAAGGAGATTCTTCTTTGATAAGTCTTGGTGTTTGTTATATCCTGGAGGAGCATCTTTTTCCCTTTGGTCTTCTCAGCAGTGAAGTTATTTTGAGAGGTATTTTCCCATTATATCTTTCACATGTGTTTTATGCTTGCTCTCAAGATGTGGATCTTGAATTCTGTTTTATGTTTCTGGAAGATCCATAGTGAAAGGTGGAAAGCATAGTTTATCTCCTGGTGCTTTTGAGAATTGGTAGGAGATAAGAATATGGGCTGGTTTGATCTTCTTTGAGAGGCTTCCCTTTGGGATGTGAAGGAGGTCATATTGGACATAGCTAACATTTAGAAGTGTGTGTAGAAGGGCATGTTTGGTTTGCAGGTTTACATATCATTGTGGATGTTCCTTGGTACTACATGGTTATGCTCTTCTATATGTTGTGATTGGTGGACTTGCTATGCCTGGATCACTTGTGATGGTGCCTTGTTTGTTGGGATGCTAATAAAGATACGCGTTGAATGCACTCATTCCAGTTCTTTACATTCATATGGACATAGCCCATGCAGTGGGAGCTCCTAGATGTGTTTGGCCTTCTTGACTGGTTGGCACAGGGTGCTTGTATTCTACAGTTGATGCATGGATATGTGATGGCATGAGTTTACTGATGTGGATACCTTGGAGGTATGGGTGATTGGATGGATTAGCATGAGTTATGTGTGTTATTTTCAGTCACGTGGGTTTTGATCAATTGGATGGGGGCAGTCAATTTTTTGGTTGTTGTTCTAGCTAGTGGTATATCTTGTTTTGGAGAATGACTTCACATTTATGTTCACGATTAGAGAACTTTGAAGTTGTTGCATTGTTGCTTCTGTATGGCTGGTGAGCATAGTGGAGTGGTGGTAGTCTGATCCCTTTGCCGCCTGAAGGATCTGATGCTTGTGTTCTAGAGACTGGTGCAATTTCACCTTGGCTTGTTCATTTTTCTTGTGAAGGATGGTTGGAATTGTTGCCTGTGTTGGTGGACATCTCAAATGTCATTGCAGGTGTCTTGTTTGGAGCGTGGAAGCATGGTGGAGAGATTCTTTGTGTTCAGGTTCTAGAGGAAGACAAGAAGTCTTCGTCAAGTGGGAGATTTCTGGAAATATGTGCCTCAATCTCATTGGCTTGTACCGCTTTGGTCTAGGGGACTTCATGTGTTCAAACTTTTCCTTGTTGCCAAGACTATCTAGTCGGAGGGACTCTTGGTGGTGTTTCGGCAACAGCCCGATGGGTCTGGCTTGGTGGCATTTCTTATCGACTGGTGATCGCTATCAACAGGAGTCTTTGTTATTGTTCCACCGATGGGCCGATGCGATGAGGTGATCTCATATCAGCGGGTGACATTTGATGTCCCATCGATATGTTGATATGTGTTGAGCGATGGAAGTTGGACCAAGCAGCGAAGAACCTAATCGGCAATTGTGGAGGCTTTGATCCGACAGTGTCCATCGTGTTCCATGCCATCCTAATGCAAGTACTGTTGAGAATGTTTTGGCCGATCGGAATTGCTTGTGCATTCAACACGTGGTGGTGAGTTAAGCGGTGTGCGCAGTGAAAGGATGATGGATGCGTGGCAATAGCGGAAGTTGATTTTGGGCGGGCTTGAGGGAATATTGGACATTCCCTTCTCGATTCCCTAAAAGTCCATGAGTGGTGGACACGTGTTTCGGTGGGCTCAGCTACAACGGTGGTTGTGTTTACAAAGGCGGATGCCTCCTGACCACAAAATGTTTGGCTGGCAGTTGCGCGGGGTTAGCTGGTTGTTGGCGGTTGTTTGACTAGCTGCCATAGCGTGAGGGATTTGCCCTTGGCTAGCGGTAGATTTGTTGACCACCGGGCCTCAAATTTTTGACTGATGGTTAGTGATGGAGCTTAGGTTGATTGATCTACAAGCGGTAAATGAATGGCAATGCGACACGTGGAAAAATCTCATTGGTTGATTTTGCATCGTTGTTGCAAAAGAATGATTAGTGACCAAAAATTTCATGCACGTGTCTCGAGGGTTTGATCTGAGTGTGAATTGATTGCAGGTTGGCTTGATGTTAGCTACTAGGGCGGTGCATGCAACTCGAGATGGTGAAGCTTTTTAGTGGTGTATAATGAAACCCTAATGGCTATTTGGCTAGTATGCGATTTTGATCGGGAGCTGAGAAGTCGGCCTGAGGCTAATGGAATGCTGATTGATGCTGAGCTAGAAGGCGAGGCTCGGTGCTAATCGGTAGTAAGCCAAAGCTGAGAAGCTGAAGCTGAAAGTAGAGCAAGCCAATAGAGATTAGATCGAAAGATCAAATGATTGGCGGATTGAAAAATCCATGATCGATGAGCTTGGTCAAAGATTAGAGAGTGTGTTTGAGCGGTATGCGTAGAGAATTGTAATTGTGAAACACTGAGACACTTGGAACCTGGGTAGATGTGAGCCTGAGGTGGCCACTAGGTTGTGTCGGCTAAATGGTTGGCTATGCAAATGGGCTGAAGAGCTAAAGGTAACCTTCACTATATATCTTGTGAAGACATTGTAACAGTGCAAGGTTGAAAATCTATGTTGCCTGTATTTCTCCAGATGAACAAGATGTAACTCTTGCAATGGCTATGAGCCTGATATTGTATTGTAACCATTTTGTTGCTAAATAATACAATGGCTCTATCTTTT
The DNA here is from genome assembly GCA_007115665.2 of Sequoiadendron giganteum. Lineage (NCBI taxonomy): Eukaryota > Viridiplantae > Streptophyta > Pinopsida > Cupressales > Cupressaceae > Sequoiadendron > Sequoiadendron giganteum. The sequence continues at coordinate 78,683,949 of CM021100.1, forward strand.
GGAGTGTGGGGTTTTTTTACCCAAAAGGGTTTTCCCCACGTAAATCTGTGTGTTAATTTGTTTGTCTGTTCATGGTGTTGAATCTAGTTTAAGTTTGCATGTTATTTTTTCATAAGGATCAATGGGGTAGAACTACTATTCCTGTTTCTGCTTTATGGCATAGTTGTTAGTGCTTCTGGAGTGATTTAGAAATGAAAGTCACTAAGGAACTACTGGTTTTAGACTTTAAAACTAAAATGTTCTCATATGGTAACCCCAACACATACCTCAGGAGGTCTCATAGGGCTCGGTGGTGCCGTGGTAAGAGAAGATCGGAGCTTGGGTGTCTGTTTTGACTCATGGTCAAAGCGATGAACGAATGGGAAGGCGATGCGTGGCAAGAAATAAATACTCGATTGGTTGATGTATGGAGTAGTGAAAGTAGTAAATGCAAGACATATTTTGGCTGGTGACAAAATCTGATTAAGGCAAGGAAGTTAATGCCTAGGCGACCCGATGCATGATTGCAAGGTAGGTCAGTTAGAAGATTGGATTACTTGATTGGGTGATCGATGCATCATTAAGAATTGTAATTGGTTGGAATGTTTAATGTGATGTGAGACTGTTATAGTCGATTACATTGATATAAGTCAAAGAAGGGTGACGGTGAGAGATAGACTTGTAAGAAAAAGAAGTTAGTTGTATTCATTGTATACTTGTAGAAGTATTGTAGCAGTGAGTGCATGAAAACTCAAGTCTGCTGCTATGAGCTAACTATCAGAAAGTGAGGACTATGAGATTTGTATGTAATTTATTTTACTGTAATACAAAGTGTCTTCTCTTGGTGTGGTGGGTTTTTTCCCTAAAGGGTTTTCCCACGTAAATCTGGTGTTATCTGTGTTTGCTTATTTTCTATTATGTTTTCTATTCTATATGTGTTCATCTCAGTTGTTTTAAAAAGATTTTAAAACTGGTCTTTGCACTTCTCCACTATTGTATTTGTGTTAGGAAAGTGATTCCGCACCTCTGTTTTTCCTTTCAAGTGGTATCAGAGCTTGGCCAATTGTGTTAACCTTGTTAGTAAGGTTGGTTTTTTGTGCTAATACTATTCTAGTGGGAGTATTGTAAATTTAGAACTTAGTTTTGTTTGAGATGGTGAGTACTTCAAGTAGAGTAGAGATTGAAAAATTCAATGGTGGGAACTTTGAGTTATGGAAACTCAAAACGGAAGACTTGCTAGTGGATAGAGACCTTTGGGTTGTTGTGTCTGGAACTATGCCACAAATTATGAAGCAAGAATATTGGACCTTGTAGATAGAAAAGCGAGAGGTCTGATAAGACTTAGTGTGGCCGATTTTGTCCTCCTAAATGTCCATGAGGAGAAGTTTGCAGCTTCATTATGGAAGAAGCTTGGTGATATTTATCAGGGAAAGTCTCTGGTAAATAAGTTATTCTTGAGGAAGAAGTTGTACTCCTTGAAGATGGAAGAAGGTGCATCTATTGCAGATCATCTGAACCCATTTAATATGACTATTTCTCATTTGGAATTTGTGGGTCTAAAGATTGTGGAGAAGGATCGTTGCATGCTCCTATTATGTTCGTTACCTGACAATTGGGATCATCTTGTAATGGCTATTGGAAGTACGACCACTACTTTCAAGATGGAAGACATTGTTGCCTCACTGCTATTTGAAGAGATGCAGAGGAAGTCTTCAGAGATGGCCAAAGAGGCCCTTGTTGTTCGAGGTAGATTGAAGGATAAAGCCAAGAGGAAGGACAAGAAGTCCAAATCTAAATTTGTTGGGAGATCAAAGTTTCCTGGTAAAAATTCAAAGGTGAAATGCTAGAACTGTCGGCAGTCTGGTCATATCCAAAAGGATTGTAAGGAGAAGAAGAAGAAGAAGAAGAAGAATAAGAGTAATTCTTTAGACAACGACTCTTCTCAAAGTGATGCAAATGCCTTCATTGCAGCCTTGGCAATTGAGGCATCAAATGATGTCTGGTTGGTTGACTCGGGTGCATTTTTTCACATGACATCTCATAGAGAATGGTTCACTAAGTACGAGAAGTATGATGGTGGAAAGGTATACCTGGCGATTGATTCAATATTGGATATTGTTGGCCATGGAAGAGTCAAAATTTAGTTCCCTGATGGTAGAATCAATGGGATTGGTGGCGTACTGCACATACCAGGTTTGGATTGTAACTTACTTTATGTCAGTAAGCTGAATGATGCTGGTGCAAAAGTTTCTTTCTCGAGTAAAGGATGTAAGATGGCTAGAGGTGCAATGGTGTTGGCTAAGGCTGTACGTACTGGCACTCTATACAAGATGGATGCACGTCCTGTTCAATGCAATGCCTCTGTAAAGTCAAGCAAAGTTGTCCCTATAGAGGAAGATGAAGAGGCTTCTCTGGCTGCAAATGCTTTGGAGGTGAAACTCCCAACAAAGAAGACCATGATATGGCATCATAGACTCGGTCACATAGAAAAATCTTGTTGAAGGGCTTGATGATTGTAACCTTGAGTTTGATTTTTGCGAACATTGTATTTATGGAAAGCAACACCGTGTTTCTTTTTATTCAAGTCCTCATAAATCTTCTGGTGTACCGAATTATGTTCATTTTGATGTGTTTGGTCCAGTTAATGTTCCTTCATTATTGAAGTCTAGATATTATGTTTCTTTTATTGATGACTATTGAAGAAGGGCATTTATACTTTCTTAAGAGTAAATCAGAAGTGTTCAGTTGGTTTAAAGAATTTAAAACTTTGGTAGAGAATTAGATTGGAAAGAAAATTAAATTATTGAGAATGGATAATGGCGGTGAGTTTTGTTTTGTAGAATTTGAAAGGTACTGCATAGACCATGGAATTAAAAGATATAAAACTACACCTTATACTCCACAATAGAATGGAGTTGTTGAAAGGTTGAACAAAACGTTAATGGAGAGAGTGAGAAGTATGTTGAGTAGTGCTAGTCTAGAGAAGAAGTTATGGGCTGAGGTTGTGGCTACGACATGTTACCTAGTAAATCATTCACCTTATTTTGCTCTTGTTGACAAGACACCTTTGGAAGCGTGGTCTGGTAAGAAACCCTCTCTTAGACATATTCGTGTCTTTGGCTGTGAGGCATATGTATATGTTCCCAATGAGAAAAGATCAAAGTTGGAGAACAAGGCTGTTAAATGTATCTTCATTGGCTATGGCATTGGTGTGAAGGGATACAAGCTTTGGAATCCTAATACTGAGAAGGTTCTAGATAGTAGAAGTGTAATATTTCATGAGTTGAAACCTTCAGTAGCTAATCCAAAACTAGAGATAGATTAAAGAGAAAAGAAGAATGATGTAGTTCAGATTCCTCAAACTCTAGAAAAACAGGAACTACATGGTGTACCTGAAACTAAGGAGATTTCTAGAAGCTCTGAGAGTTCTAAAGATGAAGAGCCACAACTTGAGTTAGTAAGAAGGTCTACACATGAAAAATGACAACCTGAAAGTTATGGTTTCTCTATGTTAGATTCGAACTGTGCCTATGCTTTGATTACTAGCACTGATGAGCCTAGGATTGTAAAAGAAGCAATTCCTATGTCTAATACAAATTCCTGGTTGGAAGCCATGAATGAAGAAATGGAATCATTGAAGAAAAATGAAACCTAGGATTTGGTACCTTTACCTGAAGGGCGAAAGCCTGTTGGCTACAAATGGGTATTCAAGAAGAAGACTGGTCTAGATGGCAGAGTGAAAAAGTATAAGGCAAGTTTGGTTACAAAAGGTTTTTCCTAGATAGAAGGAATTGATTATGGTGATATTTTTTCGCTTGTAGCAAAGCTGACATCTATCAGATTTTTGTTGTCATTGGTAGCAACATATGACTTAGAGATTGAGCAGATGGATGTGAAGATAGCGTTTCTCCATGGAGAGCTAGAAGAAGAGATTTATATGTCCCAGCCTGAGCACTTCGTTAAAAAAGGTAAACAAAGTCTGGTCTATAAATTAAAGAAATCTCTATATGGTTTGAAGCAGTCTCCTAGAATGTGGTACCAAAAATTTGACACTTTTGTGTTGTCTATGGGATTTGTGAGATCAAAATATGATAATTTTTTTTATTATAAATCTGAAAATGATCGTGTTCTTATTATTGCCCTGTACGTGGATGATATGTTGTTCATAGGAAATAGTAAGTCCATGATTTCTAGTCTTAAATCTCAGTTATCTGCAAAGTTCGAAATGAAAGATCTAGGTGTAGCAAGGTATATTATAGGGATGGAGATAACTAGGGAAAGAACGGGTAGAAAGCTCCAGGTAAGTCAAAGTAAATATGTTAATACAGTTCTGGAGAGATTTGGTATAGATGATTGCAAGCAGCTAGTTGTTTTAGTTATGCAGGGAACAAAACTATTTGTTGAAGATTGTCCAAAGTCTGTTATTGAGATGGAGGACATGACTCAGGTACCTTATGCAAGTGTTGTTGGCAGTCTAATGTATGCAATGGTTTGTGCAAGACTAGACATTGCACAAGCAGTGGGAGTTCTTAGCCATTTTATGGAAAATCCAAGAAGATCACATTGGGATGCTGTGAAGAGAGTGTTCAAATATTTGAAAGGGACTTCAAAATATGCTATATGTTACCATGGGAGTTCGGTTGAATCATAGAGAACACTCAAAATTCATGGATATGTAGATTCTAATTGGCTAGGGGACGTTGACAACAGAAGATGCACAAATGGATACACTTTCATGTTTGTTAGTGTAATTAATATTTAATTACACTTGCATAACTTTACTTAGGTTTTTCTTAGGTAATAATTAGTTTAATTAATTAATAAGTAAGCTTTTCTTAGTTGAGCTATTTTTAGGTCAACATTAGGGTTGCATACTTTGCTTTTATAAAGCAAATCATCTCATTGTAACCTTTGAATTCTTGAATATTATCAATTTGCACATTTCATGCAAAGTTCTTCTTTTTCATTGTTTTTCTCTTTTGTGGAAGGTGTTTAGGTTTGCATGTCTGATCTTGGTTTCTAACATGGTATCAAAGCCTTGACATGCAACCCCTTTTCAAATTCTGGAGAAATTCATTGCAGAGTTCGTTTGGGGTTCCTCGAGGGTATCATGCCTTAAGTTTATTAATGCAGCATCTTGGATCAAATTGGGCTTCACCATTGGATTTAGAGCACTAGGGAAAGTTAGGATTAGCTTTTATTTTGTAGATTTTGGTCATCATTTGCCAGATCTATGAGGGTTTCAAGTTTGGTGTTTTTTTGGAAGCTTTGGAGGTAGCCTATTTTTTGGAGCATCTTAAAGAAAAACGGACACCGCCATCGCGCTCGCAGCACCCCAAAACCCTAAGATCGCCCTTCATTTCATCGATTTTGGTGAAGTTGATCCGGAAGGCAAAAATGTTCTGCCAGGGAAGCCGTACAACCTCCTAACATGCATTCCGAGGCATTTTTTTCATGAAAATCGAGAAAAAAAACAAATATCACATTGGTTTCTGCACCTCCAGTGTTGTAGGAAAGTGCTGCTCGGTGGCCACTGAGCAGCCACCAGGTGGCCGCTGGTCCGCCACCACCAAGCAGTGCTCAGCCAACTCGTTGCCAGGTCTGCCCAGTCCCCGTGGTCCTATGGGAGACCGGGGGCTACGCCTCAGCTCCCTGGCGTTGGCCTATGCACTCATAGCAGTCCTATGGAGGACCAGGGGCTCCACCCCAGCTCCCTATTTTCCAGCCCCTGGTGGCGCATAGGACCAGGGGCCAGAATTTTTTTAGCCCCTTGGGTTGTCTGTAGGCCTTATTTGCCAAATTGGAGCAATTTTACAAAATCGGGCGTAAATTTTGCGTACGATGTCCTTTTTTTGCAAACAAGATACCATTGGAAAGATGATTCTGACACCAATCTAGTGAAGTTAGTAATTTTCTTTGATTTATTTTTAGTTGTTTTTTGAAGGTCCTTGAACTTAGAACTTGTGTTTTTCACTCCGGAGGGCATATCTTTTGACTCAGTGATCCTTTTTTCGTCATTCTTGCGAAATTGGAAAGTTGGTTTAGTCCTCTACACAAATCTGAGGTCTATTTTTATTTTTTGTTTCTGCATGATTATGAATTCTCTACTTTTGCAGTAATTGGGGATTGTAATAAATGAACTGATATAAAGTTCCATCAGGGGGGTTTCTTGCATAATAATCTTCATTGTATTTTGATGGAAACTCGCATGGGTTGTAATATGGTTTCTTAGTTTCTTTTGGCCACATTTTTGTCTTAGCTTCACACATATCAGATTCATATCGATTCACAATTTAGATTGATAGCCTATGGTTAATGATCCGCATCGGATCCATCTTAGTTTGAGGGCCACTACATTTGTGGTTAATGTTCCAGAGTCTTTATGGTACTTTTTCCCATGGTAGAGTTTCAGTCTTATTTTGACATCGGTATCGAGATTCACGGCTTCCAGATTCTTTCATCATCATATCATCTACTGTTGCTTTATGGATTCTAGGGTTGTTCCCGTTTGGTATTTTTGAGTGTTCCATGGCATCAGGTCTGCTGTTGCATTATTATGATTCCGATATGTTTTCTTGTAGATAAAATTATTTTTCCTTGCTTGCTGGATTGCGGTTCCAGTGTTACTCTACAGTGTTCTTCTAGTGCTTCTTTGCAATAATTATCTCATTGTAGGGGGGTTTGTCCCATTGAGTTTTCCTTCTCTACCTCATTATTGCATATGTAGATGGGTACCTGATCGGGCCTAGTTGTTGGGACCCATTCATGCTTTCTTGCATTCATCTTAGTTTTAGGTGCATGCTTATTTAGTCTCCCTAAGTTGCACTTATGGGGGGTGTTAGTGTAATTAATCTTTAATTACACTTGCATAACTTTACTTAGGTTTTTCTTAGGTAATAATTAGTTTACTTAATTAATAAGCAAGCTTTATTTAGTTGAGCTATTTTTAGGTCAACATTAGGGTTGCATACTTTTATTTTATAAAGAAAATCATCTCATTGTAATCTTTGAATTCATGAATAATATCAATTTGCACATTTCATGCAAAGCTCAGCTTTTTCATTATTTTTTTCTTTTGTGGAAGGTGTTTAGGTTTGCATGTCTGATCTTGGTTTCTAACAATGTTAAATGGTGGTGTAGTCAGTTGGGTGAGCAAGAGACAAGTTGTAGTTGCTTTATCCACTATAGAGGCTAAATACATGGCAACAACACATTCCTGCAAAGAAGCAGTTTGGCTGAGTCAATTGTGCTCTGATATTGGTTTCAATGGAGGGAAGATCACAATCTCCTGTGATAGTCAGAGTGCCATTTGTTTGGAAAAGAACCTAAATTTCCATGCCAGAAAAAAGCACATTGATGTGCAGTATCACTTCATGAGGGATATGGTGGAAAATGGAAAGATATTTTTAGAAAAGGTTGACACTTTGAAGAATGTTGTAGATGTGTTAACAAAGCCAATGAACACAGACAAGTTCAGATCATGCACAGACTCGATGGGCCTTGGGGCCGATGATCGTCAATAATTTTTTTGAAGTCTAGAGGAAGCCAGGAAGTCTTCGTCAAGTGGGAGCTTGTTGGGAATAGGTGCCTCAACTTCTAGCCTTAGTCTCTGAAAAGACTTGGTGAAATTATCATCTTTCTAAGCCTTTACCTCTCTACCATTGAGAGTCTTTCATAGAGGCGCGGTCTAGTAGTTTACCGCTTTACTGCAGGCCTCTGTCGACCTGTCCACGGTTGGGTGGTGTCACCGCCATACCGCGACGTCTTCTTCCTAGGCTGGAGGTACCGTGGTTGATGAGTGACAGTTAAGCAAAGATTCACCACCATACCGTGGGTATGGTTCAGCGATGGCACGACGGTGCGGTGAAGGGCGGTGGTTAGGATGACGGTTACCACCTTACCGTGGGTGTCACTCAGTGAAGCCATGGTGTCCACGAAAAAGGGATGGCAGTCTATGAAGAATTCTTACTGCCCTACCATGATGGCCTTTCGGCCATGTCACATTGGAGTGGTAAGCCGTGGCAGTCAAAGCTAATGGTTACCTCCTTGCTGTGGAGGTCTTGCGGTCGAGGCCCGATAGCACAATGAAGCTCGACAATTGGCATAGGTAGTTACTGCCATACCGTGGGAGGCCTTGCTTAGCCTCGCAGCTAGGTGATGGCACCACCATATCGTGGAAGACCATGCTGAGCTCTACGGTGATGTGGAGCTAAGTGGCGGGTTGGTAGAAAAGCCAATACCTCAGTACTGCGATGGTGTTAGAAGGGACCAGTGGTCGGGTGGTGGAACCGCCATATTGTAGGAGGTCTCACATGGCTCGATTGTGGCATGATAAGAGAAGCTCAGAGCTTGGGTGGCTGTTTTGACTCACGATCAAAGTGATGAGAAAATGGGAAGGCGACGTGTGGCAAGAAATTAATACTTGATTGGTCAATGCTTGGAGCGGTGAAAGCAATAAATGCAAGACGTGTTTCGGGTGGTGAAAAAATCTGATTAAGGCAAGGAAGTTAATGCCTAGGCAGCCCGATGCATGATTGTAGGAAGATTGTTTAGAAGATCGGATTACTTGATTGGGTGATCGATGCATCATTAAGACTTGCGATTGGTTGAAATTTTTAATGCGATGTAAGACTGGTATAGTCGATTACATTGATATAAGTCAAAGAAGGGTGATAGTGAGAGATAGACTTGTAATACAGAGAAGTTAGTTGTATTCATTGTATACTTGTAGAAGTATTGTAACAATGAGTGCATGAAAACTCAAGTCTATTTTTGTGAGCTAACTATCAGAGAGTGAGGATTGTGAGCTTTGTATGTAATTTATTTTACTCTAATACAAAGTATGTCTTCTCTTGGTGTGGTGGATTTTTTCCCGAAAGGGTTTTCCCACGTAACTCTAGTGTTATCTGTGTTTTCTTGTTTTCTGTTATCTTTTCTATTCTATATGTGTTCATCTTAGTTGTTTTAAGAAGCTTTTTAAACTGGTCTTTGCACTTCTCCTTTGTTGTATTAGCGTTAGGAAAGCAATTTCGCACCTCTATTTTTCCTTTCATGAAGAAAAGGCATTGTGTGTGCTCCCGCCTAAATGTGTTAGGTGGTTGAACTACAAATGTACTCCTTCACTATTATTCACCTTTAGAGGGCCTACCATGTGGGAAAAAAGTAATCACCCAAGGGAACGACCCAACCGATAACACGCTAAAGCCAAACAACTTCCAATAGGTATATAAGTGTGGATTCTTGAGGAAAGTTTGAGAACCACAAGGATTATTCCAATGAGAAGGGAAACAATTGTCTCTCGGCACATGGATGGTCCCCCACGAATGAAATGCCTGCATTAAAACCCTTGTTTAGAAAAGGCCAAAATCCTTAACTATTTGTTGGTGCAAAAGGTCATGTCCTTTGAAGCTACCCTACATAACATGTGGTTTTTTTGGAGAGATGAAAAGTATGCCATGGGAGATTCATGGGTCCTGATGCTTGACTGACCCTAGAAGCGAGTGCACTGTAAGGGGGAGCATGTGTAGTCAAGCATCTAATCATCTGCACTGAATATGTGCAGCTGGATTTATCCAAGTGGGATCCCAACAAATATTGTCTCTTCATCCTAGAATTGTACATGTTCTTGGAATCAAAAACACATTGCTTTGATAAAAAAAATTTGAAAACAAACATTCACAAGATCTTCAAAATTTAAAACCCTTTAGGGAAGGAAATACCTTTGATGAATTCAAGTGCTCTTGCTTGCCCTAGGGATTTCATCCTTAGAGGCATATAAGTACTTGGGTTTTATCATCTTTTTTTTGCACTATAGTCAACAATAGGAAACTTTTTCCTTAATTTCCTTGATTTTCCACATAATGGACTTTGTGGGATGAGAAAAAATTAGGACATTAGAAATTTAGTTTGATACTTTAATCAAAGAATTGTTTGTGGTAAAAAGAACTCATTAAGAAAAGTTAAGAGACAATTGAACCCCACACATGTGTTCTTTCAAATTATTTCCCGCAAAATCAAAATCTGAAAAACCAAGTTCAAAATTCTTAGTCCAAAAGCTCATGAGGAGCATCTTGAAATACTTCTTGAAGTTAGAGAAATATTGGTTTACCACTTCTACAAGGAATATTCAAGAAACAACCCTAACTTGTATGAGTTTTATTATCAACAAAATCCATCTCTTTTTCAAAGGTTTTCTTTTCTCACATAGGGAGTATCAAGCATGTTCTTAAAAACTGAGGTCTTGTAAGAAGGAGTTTTATCTAGGTCAAGTCTAGGATCAAAATCAATCATTATCATCCATCCCTCAACCATCAAAATTAAACATCATTTCACCGATAAACTCTTGAAAATTTTGAAAACATCATCATGGTAAACTTCTAGGCAAAATCAAAATCATCTTGTTTGACTTGACTCACTTAGTCAAATTATCCTTGTGAGAGAATTTATCTCTTGATTAAATCCAACATCTTTTGGTCTAGGAGCTCATTATCAAATATCACTTTGTTTGACGTAACAAACTTAGTAAAATTATCCTCTTGTGTACAAGTTCTCTCTAGGACAACACACCCTCCTAGAGTGTACAATTTCATTATCCAAATCAATCAAAATACCAATCAAATCAAGTCCTAAAGTTTAGCGTTTCCCTCAAAGTTTGTCAAGAGTTTTCATCATCCTTATCATCCATCTTTTGTTTATCTCATCCTCCTCATCACTTTGATCCTTAATTTATCCTAGTTCTTCTCTTTTTGTACCTTAAGTTAGATCAATTGATCTCTATTTTATGGTGCAAACAAGATCATAACACAAGAAGAATATGGAGCAAAACAAAGAAACATCCACTTCGAGTGATCTAAGTCAAACTAAAACAGAATTCAATCATAGGATATCCATTTACCTCCCAATTAATCCTCCTCCAATATCCCAAAATCTTCAAGAAGAGAGTCAAGTGGAGGACATCATTGACTTAGGGATGACACAAGATTAAATCCTAGAGATGGTGCGAAATCCTGAAAATCATTGAATTATCAATGCTATGATGAGATTATATCCATCCCAATACATGCTTGAGTTAGCGAAAGAAGGGGCTAAACTCCCTTCTGACTATGACCTAAGGACTATTATGGAGAAACCTCTTGAGATCATGCCCTCAACTTCATCCACGCTTCCATTTCAAAGTGTCTCTCAAGACATCCCACAAATCTTAACATCCATTGCTTCAACCCTGCCAATTGTTAACAAGGGAAGCACAATGCTTCAAGAACTCCAAAAGCATCCTCTTGTGAGAAATCGAGAGTTGAATACGAACACCACACCGGATCAATCTATTCCAGTAAATCCATTACACCCTTGGGTATGTGTAGGATCATCATGGAAAAAATAGGCCCTTAAGTGGCAATAAAATTCAAAAAAATTAGAGTTGGGCAACTTGACGTAAAAATTTGAATAAGTCATCTATATTATTTCAAAAACATGTAAGAATAGAATCCGTAGAAAATTGAATGTAGTTTCTAAAATACTAGGTTTATTTTTTTTCTTAAAATCTATTTGGTGAAAATTTGAAATTTCAATGCAGTAGTACTTAAATTTCAGGGAAAAAATAAGAAGTAGATGTTTGGTTGACCACCCTAACCACATTAAAATGATAATATTTTTTTATAATATTTTAGACATAAGTAGAGGACTCATGTCCCGATGTGATGCATATTGTTTTGTAATTTTTTTCCAAGTAAATAATTAATTATGATTTTTTTATTATAACTTTAAAAAAATATAAAAACTCATATGTCTAACCACCTTAACTTGGTCAAAACTTCACGAAATTCATTTTTTTTTTAATCCTATAGTATGTGAAACATAGAATGTGACACATGTTTTGGATTGAAAAAATGTGATACCATTTGAAAGCTATAGATTTTTTTCAATTAGCCTATCAATCAGGACTTTAGTCGTAATTCAAATAGAAAATGAATAATAATAATTTATTAAATTCAATGTGAAGCGTAATTTATGTTGGTGGAAAAATGAGAATCTCATTTAAAAACCCTTTTCATTTCATCAATTTTGGGTAAAAAAGAAGTTGTCAACCACATGGGCCACCATATCACTTACATATCGTGACTTTTTGGCCCATCATGATCCTGCACATACCCCCTTACATTCTGCTTACATTCCATGATTCTACCAATCCAACCTCTTATAATGCAACACCAATTTATCCTCTAGACATGCAAACCTCTCTCCCTACCTCAGAAGGAGAAGGTGACTTGTTTGGAGCAGGGGGAATCTTTGATCCATCATCATCACTTCAAGGGAATGCACCACGTATTTTTCTGCCATTTCCACCCCTACCACTTACATTCACATCACCCCTTGAGTTGGGTCTTCCTCCTCTACCTGCCATCAATCAATCAAATCAGAACACCATATCAAATCCTCATGTCTTTCCATTGATATCACATCAAAAGATGGTGACCATCCAAGCAACCCCAACAAATAACACATCCAAAATTCCTCAAATCTCCCAAGGCATCCTTTTCCAAGGACCAAGAATCTTGATCACCCCATCCACAACTCAAACCTTGATTATCAACATGACCGTTCCACTCATCACGACAGTCCACACCCTTCCCAATCCGCTACCATCACCGCCAAAACACAACATGAAAAATTCATTCACCATCACGTTGCAAGTTGCTTGAAAATCCGCCTATCAAAGGGTGCTCCAAAACCAATAGACTGCACAACTAAATACTCAGCAAGCACAATAGGCACAATAGGCTGCTCAAGCTGCCCAAGCTTTACTACAATAATAAGAAGTTTCCCAAGCTACGCAAGCAGCTCAAGCTGCACAAGCCATGCAAGAGGCTCAAGCTGCACAAGCCACACAAGTTTCTCAAATCACATAAGGACTCCAACAAGCATTGCTCAAGCTTGAGCCCAATATCAAGCCCAACAAGTGGAAGCGCAAGCACAATATGAAGAAAAATTGCAAGTATCCCAACAAGAAGCATATCAACAAGCCTTGCAAGATTATCAAGTACAATAGGAAGTGGCCCAACAACAAGCCCAACAATAAGCATTGTTGGCACAACAACAACAAGCATTGTTGGCACAACAACACGACCAACAACAAGCATTGTTGGCTCAACAACAAACACATACATTAATCGCTTAGCAAAGCTTGCAGAAAACTCCCACCAACATCCCACCCATCAACCCAAAACCTCAAAAAATGTTCACCCCACCTCCTGATTTGCAAGATGATGTGACAACACAAATCAACTTCTCTCACAGCAAGTGCTTGATCTTCAATTAGGAAAAACAACAAGGACACCCAACAGTTTGTGTCCCTATCCATTCAACATGAGCTTAGCAATGGTACCATTCCCAAAGGGATTTGAAATCCCCAAATTTGACAAATATCATGGGATAGGAAACCCTAAAGATCACATCAGGGAGTTGTAGGTACATTGTATGGAAGTCACATACAACGACACAAATCTGATGCAGTTGTTCCCTTGAAGCTTGGACGGTACCTCCATGGAATGGTTCTCTCCTGCCTACTAGAATTAGAACATTCCAAGAAATAAAAGATGCATTCCTCCAGAATTATGCATTCAACATTACCACAGATGTTAGTCTAGAAGAACTATTGGCACTCAAACAAGGAAAGGGGGAATCATTCACCTCCTTCTTACACCAATGGCAATCCAAGGGTAATCGAAGCAAATGGGCCATGCCAGAGGAACAAAAAGTTTGCACCATCATTGCTAATTTGGACAATACCTTAGCATTTTAGCTAAAGATGCAATGCATCACCACATACGACCAATTGATCCCCAAGGTAGTCAACATTGAAAGGGCCCTTCTAACACAAGGGGGCACACCTACCTATCCTAAACATCATGATAGTCACCCATCCACCAGCTATAATGATAAACCTCGCACATGGGCAAAGAACAAGAATGTCACCAATGCTGGAGTGGTCGATACTAAGGTCGTCATCAGTGCTTGAAAGAAAAATAATCAAATGAATCATCATCAACTGTAGAATAATAATCACAATAACATGCAAGGAAATATGGTAAACCAACAACCACCCCATAATCAAATAAATAGTCTCAATAATCAAGGAGGACCACCTCTATGAAACAAGTATCCCCCCAAGCAAAAAATCACAACCCTTGGAGAGTCAGTTGAATCCATCATGAAAAATTTGGTTAATGAGAGCCTCATCAAGGTCCCCACTCATGATAATTACCAAGAACCCCAGGTGAAGCCACCCTGGTACAACAAAAATATCCTTTGCGATTATCATAAGATCAAGGGGCATACGACCGCCAACTACATGAAACTAAAAAACATCATCCAAGATCTCATTGATGATAAAATCATAAATGTTGAGCAATCAGTTGGAAATCAAGATATGAAAATATAGATGAATTTGATACCCAACCACAATCAAGGAAATGATAAAGGTAAGAAAAATTCTAGAAAAGTGAACCATGTATACGAGGGAGTTTTCACATGCCTTGACAAATTGGTCACTGTTGTTAGCATTAAGGGAGCTAGCGATAATTTTGGAGTCACAACACGTGGCGAGAAAGTCACTATTATAGGGGAATCATAGCCATCTAATATCTCCAACTGAAAATCCATCCCTAATGGTTACAACGTCCTTGACTAGTTAAAAAGAACCCCTGCTCAGATCTCCATCATGGAGTTACTGAAGATTTCAGCTGCCCATAGGGAAATACTTGAGGAAGCATTGGCTTCATCAATTGTCTCTGCCAACCTTGATATGGAGTAGTTCCAAGCTATGGTCAATAACATTAACATGCTGAATCTCCTCACTTTTTCCAATAAGGACTTTCCCACTCAGCCATCTCACAACCGTGCATTACACCTTGAAGTCTTGGTTCACAAAAGTAAGGTCAAAAGGGTCTTGGTGGATGGAGGTACGAGCCTCAACATTTGCTCACTAAATCTCATAAAGAATCTAGGAATCTCTGAAGATTCCATTGAGAAAGATAAAGGCATTACAATCAGAGTGTCTCAAGGCACTATCAAACTCCCAATCCAAGTAGGGCTAGCTACTATGGAAACCACATGTCAGGTCCTCAACCTTGATTTTCCCTACAATATCCTCTTGGGATGCCTATGCCTTAACATTCCACAAATGCATCAAATTTTCATACCAGAATGAAGAGGTCACAATTCATGGTGATCCTGAACCCTTCACCTATTGCAAGAATTTGGAAGCCAAGTTCTATAAAGTTCCCCAAGTCCCGAAGAAAGGTGAAGGCCCCTCAAGTTCATATATTGACCCATCTAACATTGCCTCCACTTTTGGGACAAAGACACCTTCCATCCTCGACATATCTGACATCAAGCTCATGATCCAATACAATGAGTGTGGGGAATACAAAATGAAGAAGAATGCTTTTTTCATAGGAGAGCTACCTCAATATCCTAGGTCACATGGGCAACCCCAACCAGCTGAAACACCCTCACAAACTTTCAGGTAGACCCTTCTAGATTCTGATGTTGGTGGGATCTAAGTCAGGAGACAGTGGACGAAAGAGACATTTCAAGCTCACTATACCAAGATGAAAGACCCATGCCTAATCTTCCCATGGATGAAAGAAGAAAAGGGTTAAAAATGATGCTTGGTATGGGCTACAATAGAAATGGAAGTCCTGGAAAGTATAGTAATGGCCGACTAGAACCTATCATTGTGGAAAGGCGCATGGAAAATATTGGCCTTGGGTGTACCCCTCTGAGTATAACCATACATGGCCAAAGTTCCCTAGTTAGAGCAGTCAAGACTCCCCCTCAATTAATAGCAACTGCCCTTCAGCTACCCGTATCTACCGGTATGACCTTAGATAACTTCACTTTTGACATCACCGATGTATGTAGTAGTAGTGATGATGAGGATACCATAACCGGCCTACCCATGGTTTTCAAAGACTCCTTCCTACTCATGATTAGCACCTTGTCTTTTGAGTCAGACCACCAAACCCATGAAATACACCTGGTCTACCCCCAACTCACCGATTATGGACACGTTCAAAAATGATGAGGCACTCTTGGAGTTCATGGGATTATGAGATACAATACCATGTGGAGATCATAAGGCTGGATTTGAAATCACACTAGACACTCACGCCTATTACGAGGAGACGATTGAATCCTTCAGTTGCAAAAGTGAGAAATTAAGAATAATCTGAAGGTCATTGAGTGAAAACCACACTGTGGCACTCTCTAAACATAAAATAGTAAAAATAAAGGATGCATCCAACAGTGATCAAACCTCTCTAAGGCACCTGAGGATGAAGGATTCAAACTTCCCCTCACTGCACTTCATCAAGAAAAATTAGTGGTCTTAGAAGAACAATGCAATCCCATCAACCTGGGAACAAAGGCACTACCGTAAATCACCTTCTACACTGAGTCACTTCTTATGGAAGAGAAAGAACTTTTGGTTGCATTTCTAAAAGAAAGAAAAGTGAACTTTGCATGGACCTACACTAACATGTTGGGTCTTGATCTGGAAATCGTGGTTCATCACTTAGCTGTCTATCCAGGGACAAAGCCAGTAAGACAGAAGATGAGAAAGATGCACCCCCAAATAGCCTTTTTAGTCAAAGTGGAATTGCAGAAGCTCTTAGATGCAAGATTCATAAGGCCAATTGATTATCCTGAATGGGTGTCAAATCTTGTGCCTATTTCAAAGCCAAATAGGGGTATCCATATCTGCATCAATTTCGGAGACTTAAATAAAGTGTGTCCTAAGTATGACTTTCCACTACCCAACATCGACATGATAGTGGATATGACGATCGAACACGAGATGCTATCACTAATGGATATATTTTTAGGATATAATTATACCATGATAGTAAAAGGAGGTTCAACACAAGACAACATTCACATGTCCATGGGGAACCTATTGCTGGAAGATGATGCCATTTGGGTTGAAAAATGCATGGGCAACCTATCAGAGAGCCATGACATTGATCTTTCATGACATGATCCATAAAACTATGGAAGATTACGTGGATGACATATTGGCCAAGTCAAGGAAAATAAGGGACCACATATCAGCTCTGAGTGCCATTTTTGATAGATTGGAAAAATATGTAAGGTTAGACTTAACCCCAAGAAATGTTTCTTCAGAGTGCAATTTGGCATGCTCCTAGGGTATATAGTATCAATGAGAGGAATCGAGGTAGATCCCACCAAAGTCAAGGCAATCCTTGAAATGGAAGCACTTGTGACACTAAAGCAGCTGAGAGGCCTACAAGGAAGGCTCATCCACAGATTCATAGCACAACTAGAAGATAAAAAGATCCCATATTCTCATCTACTCCACAAGGGGGTAACATACAAGTGGGACAATAAGTGTGATTAGGAATTTAGCAAAATAAAGGAATATCTACTTACGCTACCAGTGCTAATGCTACCAATTCCAAGAAAACCATTGATTCTATATATTAGCAACAATGGTAGCTCTCGAGACACTCTTAGCCTAGCATGATGAAAAAAAAAGAGAGAGAGAGAAATATACTATATCAGAAGAACCATGGTGGCACACGAGCTAAAATATACTCCTATTGAAAAAGCTTGTTTGGTTGTTGTGTTTGCAGCTCAAAAATTCAGGCACTACATGCTGGCTCACCAGATCAAGCTAATCGCAAAGATAGATCCTCTCAAGTACCTACTGTCTAAAGCCACTTTCACAGGATGAACAACCAAGTAGGTCATGATATTAATAGAGCATGATATTGAATATGCAGAGTGCAAGGTCATCAAAGGACAAACAATTGTGGATCAACTGGCAGAGGCTCTTATATATGTAGAAAATCCACTTATCTCAGAATTCCCCGACGAATCAATTTTTAGCCTAAGTGTAGCAAACCATTGGAAGATGTATTTTGACAGATCCTATACACAACATGGGTCAGGTGCAAGAATTTTCTTCATCACTCCCCAAGGAGACTGCATACCCAAATCCTACAAAGTGTCATTCCCATGCACAAATAACATGGCAAAGTATGAGTCTCTCACCATAGGCTTAAGGATTGTAGTACAATGGTAGATTATGGCCCTCAAGGTCTATAGGGATTCATAAATTATCATCAACCAAGTCAATGGTGAGTACCAAAGAAAGGATGATAAAATGACTACATATAAGAAATTAGTGGAGAGCCTCAAAAACTTCTTTATTGATGTCACCTTTGAACAACTACCTAGAGCAAACAACAAAGCAAAAAATGAAATGAATACAATTGGATCACTCTTGGAAATCCTACACAATGTCACAAAACATGAATTCCTTGTAAAGCAACTTCTTGTACCAACATTCGAGGTACCAGAGTCCGAATTCATGTGTGAACTTGTTGGTCCCGGTGATCCCTATTATCATGACATTTACACCTACTTATGAATAGGAGTCTTTCCCACTGATATAACCCTGAATCTTAAATGAGCCATCGTCAAGAAGTCAACCTGCTTTGTCATCCTAGGAGAAACCCTTTATCGTAGGAGCATTCAAGGAACCTTGTTGTGTTGCCTAAATACTGAGGAAGCCCTGATGACTTTAACTGAGGTACACAATGACAATTATGGATTGCACTCGAGTGGTATGACTTTGGCTAAGAAGTTGCTAACGACCAGATACTACTGGCCAACAATGGAGAGAGACGCACATGACTTTGTTAGAAAGTATTTGCAGTGTCAACAACATGGGGACCTTATCCATGCACTAGCTCAAGAGTTTCATCCTATCATTACACCTTGGCCCTTTTCACAATGGGGGCTCAATCTCATCGGAAAAATCACACCCACCTTATCCAATGGCCACAAATTCATCATCACCGCCACCGAGTACTTTACAAATTGGGTTGAACCCATTCCCATGACCTACATAACTAGAAAGCAGATATCTAAGTTCATCTTGAACTACCTCATTTTCTGATACAGTGTCCCCAAGCCATTATCTCAGATAATGGGACACCTTTCAAAAATCAGGATGTTCATGACTTATGTGAAAAATTCAAAACTCAACATCGCTTTTCTAATCTATACTATCCAAGGCAATGGCCAAGCAAAAGCCACCAATAAAACCATCTTGAAAATCCTTAAGAAAACAGTCAATGATGTTGGTCATGACAGGCATCTGCAACTAAATCCCACCTTATGGGCCTATCACACAAGCATTCACACACCAATAGGTGCCACAACTTTCTCCATGGTCTACAGATCAAAAGCCATCCTCCCTATTGAGATCGAGCTCCCATCCCTAAGAATATCACTACAAAATATCATCACAGATGAAGAATACCAGGTCTCACAGCTAAATAAGCTAGAGTTACTAGATGAACGACGTATGGATGCCCTAAACCATCTACAGGTGTATTAGAACCAACTTAAGCAAAGTTATAACCAAGAAGTGAACCTTCCAAGTCGGTGAACTTGTGCTAAAGGAGAACCAGAAGAACATGACGAATCCGAATAGCAAGGGAAAAATTGAACGCAACTAGTTAGGACCTTTCATCATCACAATGAGCTACAATTCAGGGACATATCAGTTATTAACACCAAAAGGCGAGCCTCTATAGGACCGCATGAACAACTCCCATCTCAAAAAGTTTTATGTATAAAATCTTGCAAGGTATAAAACCAAAAAATACAAAAAGAAAATCAGAAAATGCCCTAAAAAAATGGTCACCCTAATGAAAACTTAGTAAACAGTCATCTTCGTGACAACCAAAAAATAAAAAAAGGATTAAAAACAGTAAAGAAAAAAGATCGTCCTCTAGTGAAAACCACTTTGGTGGTGCTTTGGACAAGTACCTTGGTGAAAACCTAGCAAATAGGCACCAAGTGTAAATAAAGCATTCTCCATCCACCAGGATCTTCATGAAGTTCTCTGTACATTCACTTATCCATTACATCCTATCATTCATCCATCATTAATCTCTCATCCATTCGTTCACATTCATAGCTTGATCTTATGTTCATATCAAGATCCATTCTAGTACTACTTGGCACATTCTCAAGGTCAGTTTGTCCTACCTATATCAAAGTAGTCTATCACATTATGCTGGGGGCATGTTCCTGTACTTGCATTGGATTAGATTTGTGTATATTCTTGTGATATTCCTAAACATAAAAAATCCAAAAACATTCAAAAAATCAATCAAAAATCCAAAAACATTCAAAAAACATCAAAAATCCAAAAACATGAGAAAATCAAAAATCCAAAAACATAAAAAAATCAAAATATCCAAAAACATCTAAATCACATCAAAATCCAAAACATGTCAAAAATATGAAAAAATAAAAATAGAGTCATCAACCGAACTACGTCATCTCTGAGCTTGAATGTAGGGCAAGTTTGATCTTTGATCATCCCTCAAGACACCCTAGGCCAGTCCTTTAGGTGTTCGTCGCAATAGAAATGGTAATCCGTTTTCCCATCTATCTCATCAGTAATCAAGTCTATCATTAGTCGAACTATGTATTCTCTATGTGTATAACATAGGTAAGACTAATCTATTGATCAGCTCCCAAGACCCCTAGGACAGGTATTTAAGTTAGTCTCTTGGTCATAAATCTCAAAAATAACAAAAACATTGAAAAATCTCAAAATCCCAAAAACAACCTCAAAACATTTCAAAAATACCAAAAACATCCAAATATTTGAAAAAACCAAAATGGTGCATCCATCTCATCTCGCTTTCACCCACAATAATCATCACTCATAATAAATCATCATCATTTTCATCCTTTGTTAAGTTAGTCAGAAGCAAGTCTAGCAGGTTTAAAGGTAAAAGCTCAATCATCAAAGTCTCAAGTCTAGGTTAGTAAGTCAACAAGTTGGTTAACTCGGAGTACCAATAGCTTATGATCCAATCAATCTCATCATCACCTGATCACAACATGTCCTAGGATGCATCCTTCCCACGATGGACATCAACATCAAGCATCACAGTAGTTTAGTCTTGGCTAGTGGTATGAAGAACATTAGTTTGTTTGTTTACTTTATCTTTTCTTTGGATTTATCTTATTGCGCTCATTCCAATGACTTCTCGATGATATCTAAACAAAAAGATTTAGAGAAAAAAGAATGGGGAAAATATCATTATCTTTTTATCTATTGTGCTTGTTGGATATTCTTGTAAAATAACTTCGTCATGCGTGCTTTGTTTGGTTTGTAGGGATGGTGTTCTAGATGTCTTGTTGACCACATAGGAAGGCTTGCTTTTCTATTTTTTGGTCTGAGATGTTTAGAGTATCTGACTATACTCTGAATAAGGTTTCGTATGTTAGGTTTGAACAAGAGTACTCCTATCTGATTGTCAAGTCAAAGTCCATCACACTAGGTGCAATGCCATCCTAGTTCTTTATACCTTGATGCATCTTATCAAACATAAAGAAGGTTATGCTCTTTATCTCACCCATCCTTGGATAAGAAATACATCATAATCATTCATCATCACATCTAATAAAGTCTCGATGAATAATGGACTTGTTGGACTTCTGTGTCTTCTTCAATTCAAGGGTTGATCCCTCTCATTCTTCTATCCTCTTTCATGCTAACATAATATCACTTCATCAATGCATCCACCCTGCATCCACACTCTCATCCTACATTATCATGTCTTATCATCATAGGACAACATCATCCCTCATCATCCATCATCCATGCATTGCATCATCATTTAATATGTTTAAAATAATATAGATTTGTTATTCTAAGCATCTTACAAATATCTCATTTGCACCATCATTTAAGTTGTTTAGGATAATATAGATTTGTTATTCTAAGAATCTTAAAAACATCTCATCATCATTATCATATACATTTGTTAGTCTAACCATCCATAAATCCATTTTGAACCTCTTTGTCACGAGATCTACCCTCAATTTGAACTTCTCGCTCGATCTCTCGAGGGGGAAATGTACCAACATACTTCTTTACACTGGGGCATTAAAAAAAAATCAGATTTTTTTTTTTTTTAATTTTGATCTTGGTGACATCATTCTTTGAGCCAATTAAACAAGTACATTTCTTCAAAGAGGGGAAAAATGTAGACATGCAAAATTGACATCATGCATTCCTCATATTTAATTAAATCATATTCACCCATCAATTAAATAAATCAAGTTTATTTGATTAATCTCCTTAATTAAATAAATTAAATTATTTAATTAATCTCCTAAAGTTCCTTCATTTAATTGAATAAATCCAAATGTTTAATTAAATCTCTAAAATTCTCTTTATCTTCTGATTCAATTTAAATAGATCCAAAAATTTAAGTTGAATGTCACAATCACCTAACATCAGCTTAATTAATCAATTCCATGATTAAAACTAAGTCTAATCCATGTCACATCCTCTAGATAATCCCACTTGCACAATAAATCATTTATTTTAATTTAATAAATCTCTATTTTCCTCACAAGGCATATTCCCAAGGAATATTCCCTCATTAACTCCATTTGTTTGACTTTTTTGTCCAAATAAATCCACCCCCAAAAAAAATTCTCAACCATATGCATTTAATGCTATTTTCAAATTTTAAACTTACCTATTAATAATTTACTTGCACAAAGACCAAAATGTGTTCACCCTTCATCCTCTCACATCTTGACAAGTGGCATGAATCTATTGGTTGAGGATTAGTCCCACATTCCTCCACTTTGCCTCTTCTTCTCTGAATCTCATCTATAAATTCAAGGCTTTTCTCCTTCATTTCCATCTACAATTTGAGCATTCATACTATAGGCATTTGAGTTCATCTTGCATCTCTTTGTCTATCATCATCTTAAGGCTTGGCAAGGATTGGGAAATATCTCCTTTACATATCAAAGGCGCACCAATCCAATATGGGATAAGTATGAATGTGCTTTTCTAATGATTTCATTTAGTTTTTTTAGTTGGTGTTTTGTTAGCATTATTAACGATGTTCAAATATTTCATCTAGGAGCATGTAGTTTGTTACATTTGATTTGGCATATAGGATAATATTTGTCAAAGTTTTATGTGCAGATTATGAGCTTATAGCTAGAATGAGAAGCTTTGATACCATGTTGGAGGAAACCACTAAGCCTAGGATCACCATCTACAACAAAAAACCTTCATGAAAGAGAGAAGCAATATTCTATTTCACCAAAAGTGAATGAAAATTGAGATGTTGTAAAATACGTAATGTACAACCTTTTAAAGGCATGAAAACAAAAATGGGTGTAAAACTATCCGATATGCGAAAGAAACCACCCAAAGTTATTTACCCTAAGATAAACTTAATACTACACTAACTCTTCCCATTTTAATCTAATCAAATTTTTTTGGAAACTATTCTGAAATCATTTTTTTAACGTGTAAAGAATATAGTCTAATTTGTTAAAGTGTGAATAAATTTAAATTTTGATGAATGGGTAAAAAATGAGACCAAAAATAACATATGTAGGTTTTGAGAATAAGGAGACATTACCAAAACAATTAAATATAAAAAGCCCTCAAATATTTGAAACATGAAAGAAGATATACAGTTATAAAGAGCTAACAAAGAGCTAAATGTCACTATGTCCTCTTTTTATTTGACATTGAAAAACACATTTTTGGATGTTAAAATGTGTTCCCAACCCTTTGGGTTAAAATTTTTGGCGTGAATAAATGTCTTGTACCTAGTTAATTCACTTACTAGGGACTTAGGGAACATATTCACATGTTAATTTTACTTAGGTCCTAAGATTATTTATAGAATGTGTTAGTTGTCATTAGATATTATCTTATATTTTAAATTTAACACATGTGTCCTAGGTAGTTGTTATAAGTTGTCTCATATTAGAATATTAAGACACTTGTCACAATCTTATGAAATCATATGTCTCACCTTGGCTATATAACCAGGTGGTCTAATATGTATATCATATTGAATTCTGGGATAATCAATTCTATTGCAATCTTGAGCATTGCATGTTGATCTCTCTATACTTTCCATTTAGACTGTAGATCTTGGGTATCTCCATAGCCAAATCTAACATGGTATCTGAGTAGGTGGGGTTCCATTAGATAGTCTTTTTTGAGAGATTTTTGTAAATCTTGAAAAGTTGACTATGACCTTCTCTTGTATCATTTGATGATATGAAAAATTATAAAAAAATGATTGAAATACCAAATTTTAGGGGGGTTTCTTCTTTTTGGATTTGTGTTGTAAGCTCAATTTGGAGCTTGTTGGTGCAAATCAGAGCTCACCACTAAGTCCAGGGTGTTTGAGAAAGTTAGTTTTTCCTTTTGTTTCATCCAAATCGGACATATGAGGCCAAATCTGTAAGGTTTTGAAATTGAAGTGTGGTTGCCGAATTCAGAAGGTAGCTACAATTTTGGAGCATTTTGGGTAAAAATCAACTTTGACATTGTGTTGAGAAGGCCCAAAAACCCTAAGATCGACTGTCAAATTGTCAAAATCAGATAACTTTTCTTAGGCCTTGAGGAAAATTTTTGCCCTCCTTCATCGTATAGATCATCATTATTACTTTGTGGTACATTTTTTATTTTGAAAAAAAAAAAATTCTATCAGTTGATTTTTTTTTTTTTTATAAAAATAAATATATTTTTGACCAATTAACTTTTTCAAGAAAAAAATATTTTTTAAAAATCAAAAGGAAAATATATAAAATTTGGGTTTTCAAATTAAAGGCTCATAGACCTATACTTGCAGTACCCTTAGGGTGCATAGGCCTCACCCTATGCCATGTGATGAGAGTTCAGTCCCCACCAAGATTCCTCGATAGACTGTCATTTTAAAGAAAACCAATGAACCTATAAAACTCATGTGGCAGGTTTAAAAATTAAATCAATGAAAATACTAAGCATAGTCCGTGCCTCTCAAAGATTCTTGGTCACACAAATTCTCAGAGGATTTTGTTGGAAGATTCTACCACCTTGTATAGAATATTTCACTAAATATTCTATGGAGAGAATATACTAGCACCGAGTAAAGAATATTTTGGCATACTCTGACTGGTGGGTGATGGCCAAAAAATCATCAATTTTAATCATCATATCAAAGAATATTCTTATTGAATATTCCTTCAATTGGTAGAGCTGTGACGACCACAAAGCCATCAAATTTAACCTTGTGTAGGAATGTGATGACCATTTGGCCATCAATTGTAAGCTCACAGATGGATTATGTAAGCACTCGTTTGAAATTTTTCTACCCCTCACAATCTGCGTAAATTCAATTTGAAGGGTGATTTTCAAATGCTCATATCTCAGCCATGTGACCTCCTTTTTTAGAGCATTTTTTTAATTTGGGGAAAAAGTTGATGCTCTTCATAGTGGTACAATTAGTTTTTGATTTTGGTGCCTAGCTTTTCTAGAAATTTTAGATTCTTACAGGTGTTGCTGAGCAATTCTCATTTTGGGAACTTCCAGAGCTCCATTCTCACTCCTATAGTAACATTTTTGGGTGATTTTTTTTGAAAGTGTGTAATTTTTTATGTAATTTGTAGTGGTGCAATCAAATTGATCTTGTGTTATGATATAATTTCACTTTGAGCTCTTGGCCAAATTTGGCATATATAAGCACTAAGATCAAGTCTAGTTTTCTATTTTTGGCATCTTTTATTTGTAAACACACTAAGTATGAAGTGAAAAATCATAGATTGCTAGGAGGGATTATTGATTGAGTAATTTGGTGGGGTCTCTTGGCGCATTCTTTTGATCTATTTTCTTTTTCTCTTCTTTTCATGGATCATTCTAAGGTTCCTTTGCTCACATCATATAATTATTCAACATGGCATCAAAATTCATGGAGTATTCTAATGACCGAAGGTCGTGATCTATATGTTAAAAATAGGGTTCCTAAACCTATAGATATAGATAAGAAGACAAAATAGATGATTGAACGTACCCAAGCTCTTAGATGTCTTCGTAGATTAGTTTCTCAATATTTTTTGTTTCAAATTGAATCATGTAATAATTCTCATGAAGCTTGGAACAAATTGAAAATATTGTATGGTACTATAGATGAATTAAGAGGCTATCAAATTGATAATGAATTGACGAGACTTGATCCTAAGAACTTTGAAAACATCTAAGAATACATAACTAAGGTTAATGATCTAAGAGGGAAATGTAAAGCACGTGGAATTGATAAGGACACCTAGTTGGTCTATAATAAATTGAACAAAATTGGTCCTAATTATGCTACTTTTGTTTGTCTTTCATACTTATAGATTGACTATGGGCTATACATATACTACACCTTCATTTTCATCATTTTTAGAGATGTTGATACATGAGCAACTAAAGCATATACAAATGGGTCTCATCAAGACATCTAAATCTTAGGTATTGTTGGTTAGTTAAGTGAAAGAATTATAATTAGATAAGAAAAAAAATAAAGAAAGAATAATCCATATTTAGATCAAGAAAAATAAAATTGTCTTCCTCAAATAAATCATCTAAGAAGAAGAAGTCAACTTACATTCATATTGCAAGAAGCTTGGACATGATGAACATTATTGTTTTAAGAAGGATATTGATGAGTTGAAACATCTTGTCAAAAAGAACCATATTGATTTCCCTTCTACAATGTGTGAGTCACCTTCTTCTTCTTCTTCAAAATAGTCTAAAAGGGACAAAGATCATGCTAGTTTGGCTTCTACATTAGGAAATAAGGGGAGAGATCATTATGCATTTTAGGTCATGGAATAAGGAGATAGCTTCTAGATTTAGGAGCCTCTCATCATATGAAATCTTCATAGTCTATATTCTCTTCTTTTGAGCCTTGTACTATGTCCTATTTTTATAGGAAACAATACATACATGAGTATAATTGGGAAGGGATCTATTGATATTGGTGAGGGAACTTTCAATGATATTTTGTGTGTACCTTATTTGTCAAATAATGTTATTTCCATCTATAAAATTACACATGTTGGAGACAGGAAGATTGTGGAATTCACTCTTGATTCGGTTATCATTAGATACATGGAGTGTAGAGAGATTATTACTACTGGGATGGTTGATCATTCATATCTGTTGCATACCTTTGCAAATTTTTCTTCGGATGATGACAATGTTCCTTTCACTATTGATCACACTTCTAGTGTGAACCATGATTCAGAGGAGAATTTTGGCTTCTTGAACTTGGGGTTCTTACATCTAATCTTGTTCTTGAGCCTTACATTTATCTCTTCCATATACTATTGCATTTGGTGATGCTTGTATTGCTATAGCTATGGGTTCTTGTGATTTAGTGCAGCAAGATATTCATCATCTTCTAGCTACATCTAATTTAGATGCATATATGATAGACACAATTGTTGGGTTGTTTGTTGAGCCTCATATTTCAGATTTCAGAGACACCATTGATTTCATAAATCTTCTCTTTGATTAATATGATTCTTCTTCAATTTTTGTGAGGGAATACTCTGACCCTCATGTTCATTCTCTACATGATCATTCTTCATAGTTTGATGTGAGTGTTGATGCTTTTGGCAAAAAAATGGAGTCTTCTTTGTCTTCAAAGGAGGCATCCATATCTTTGGATTGTGTTCTACATTCATTTCTACTAGATTATGGATTGACATCTTCAGCTATGTGACCTAAAATTCCTACTTGGAGTGTGTTGAAATTCAAAATTGACATGAGTTTAGAGACATCATATATCATTCTTCTTCCATCTTCCTTTCAGGAATGGAAAGAAATCTTGCATATCATCTTGGTTTTGTTTCTTCCTAAGGGGAGGAACATTTTTTTGATGAGATTGGATCATCTTGAGCATTCAATGTAAAAATTCTACCATTGAAAGAGACTTACCATTGAGGGGGGCTACATGATCTCTCTTCTTCTTCTCTCCTATGGGGGTCTTTTTATTCGTATGTGGTTTTGGCCTTCTCATGTATTCTTGAGAAAAAAAAATCATCTATCCTTTGGGGAGGATTTTTGTCCCACTAGGTTTTCTCCTCTTCCTCATTTGTGAGAGGTTTCATTTTCATTTGTACATGGGTACCTAACATGTCCCAGTTGCTAGGACCCAACTTTTCATTTTTGCATCATTTGCATAATAATCTTCTCCCTAAGTTGCACTTAAGGGGGGGGGGGGTGGTGTTGGTGTGAATAAACATCTTGTACCTAGTTAATTCACTTACTAGGGACTTAGGGGACATATTAACATGTTAAGTTTACATACGTCCTAAGATTATTTCTAGGTGTTAGTTGTCATTAGATCTTATCTTATCTTTTTTTTTGACACATGTATCCTAGGTAGTTGTGATAAGTTGTCTCATATCATAAGATTAAGACACTTTTCATAATATTATGACATCTTATGTCTCACCTTGTCTATATAACTAGGTGGTATCATATGTAAATCATATTGAATTCTATGATAATCAACTCCATTGCAATCTTGAGCATTACATATTGATCTCTTTGTGCTTGGTAACATATTTGGCCTCTAGATCTTGGGTATATCCATATCCAGCCATAAGGGTTAAAAATTACTAAATATGACATTATCACACTATAAGACTCTCAAATTATTTAGTACACTAACTTTAAATAATATGAGAATATTATAATGTGCTTGAATTATTTTAAAGGAAAAATCATCCTCACCTTCTACCTCTCTCACCTCTTTACCTTTGTTCCCCATATAGCTCCTACTACCTCCTATTCTCTCGCACCTCTCAACCTTCCTCCCCTCTTTACCTCATATCCTATCTCTCTCACCTCTCTACCACCCTCCCATATTTTCCTCCTAACCTTAGATTTATACCTACTACCCTCTCTCTCTCTCAACTCTCTACCTCACTCCCCTCTTTACCTCTTACTCTCTCTCATCCCTATCTTCCTACCCTCTCTATGTCCTACCTCTCTCTCTTCTCTACCTTCCTCCTATTTATCTCACACACCACTCTACCTCCCTCCCCTCTTTAACTTCTGCCCTCTCTCACCTCTCTACCTCCCTTACCTCCTTACCTCATACCCTCTCTCTTGCTCTCTCTCCCACCCTCCCCTATCTAAATATTACCCTAATTTCTCTACATACTACCCTCTCTCTATTTATCTCTCTATCCTCTCTCTCTCTCTCTCTCTCTCTCTCTCTCTCTCTCTATTCTATGATTTTCACTTGTAGACATTCATTTCATCTATTTCATGTCATCCTAGAATTATTACACTAAGGACATTCATTACTAAGGTTAAATTTGTTTGAGTGGAGGACAATGATAAACATATGACACTCATGTTGGTGTGTAACATGTCATACGAAGGAATTACTCATGGTTTAAGGTTTAAGGCTTAGCGTATTCGATTTAGGGTTTAGGGTTTATGATGGAGGTTTGAACATTGAGAGTTTAGGGATTAATGTTAGTTTATGGTTTTTGTGTCTATTGTCAATAATTTATCATATTAATGTTTAATGTTAGGTTTAGAGAATAATTTAGGTTTTTGGTTCTGGTGTTTAGGGTATTTAATTTAAGGATTAAAATTATTAATGTTAGGCTTTAGGGTTTGTTGTTTATAGTTTAGGGACTATATTTTAGGGCTTAGGGTTTACAATTTATGATGAATGATTTAGTGTGGTACCTCTCTATCAATCTCCTCTTCTCTCTACATTACCTCTAGACCATCAAGAAAAAAACACTCCTTTGACTTAAAGGAGGAGAAAAAACCTTTTTAACAAAGACCCTTTTCCCACTATTTTTTTAGCATATAACACTTGATTAACTTTCTAAAAAGGAGAACCTCCCAGATGATGAGGACTGATAGTATTAACATCTTGAGATATAATAGCCACTACAAAATATTTTGACCTTGAGGAACTAACAACCGGAGTTGAAATGCCAATAGTGATACCTATCAAAGAGGACAAAGTCCTAGAGGGGACAAAAACTAGGGGCCCCCACCCAACTTTGCCAAGGTCAACCCAATAGAAAATAAACTTGAAAATTTAGAAGGCACACACAACACAAAGATTTTTATCCTTGATATGTGAACAATCACATAACAATTAGTGTTCTTGTTCATTACAGGTTGTTAAATCTTGGAAAACCTTAACATTTGATTTCTCTTCTTTGGGTTGCTTTTCATTTTATTTTTTTATAATTTTACAATATGATCTTGTGACACAATTGTTAGATTCCACACCACATCAATTTTGTATCACAATTGACTAGTTTTGCATTACATCTAACTCGTTTATTGAATGGTATCAAATTCGAGGGCTTTTGTTACTTAAATGCACTTTAATTTAGTTAGATAGGGGTTTGGTTTTATTGATTGTAGTGTAATAAATTGTACTCCCGTTTAGGTTAAGGTAAAATTTCATGCTTTATTTAGGACCTACTTAAGTGACCCTTGTATAAAATAATTTCAACATCCCTTAACCAGGCCCTAATTTCCAAAGTTATGCATTTTGTGACTCATTTTAATATTTACCAATAAATTGCATGTACAAAACCTAAGAAAATATTTAAAACTTTTCTCCTGACACCTTAAGTCCTTTGAAATAGGATTGGGACCTGGCCGCTTAGGCCATTTAGTTCTCGTATTTTTCCTCCAAAATTAAATATGTTGAGGATATCAATTTACTATTTGACTTTCAAATCTCTACAATTGGCCATCAACATCTAATTTTTGGGAAATTTGAGTAAATGCTATAAATACCTAGTTATTGCATCATTTGAAGACTATTTGGAAATAATTGGAAATTTTGAGGAGAAAAATGAAGAGATCATTGCATTTTGTCACACACATTTGAATTTGTAGGTTTTCAAGCACATTTTTCAGAGTTGATCAAGTCTCAGTCAATGGTTATAGCTTGATGGCAATAGAAGGACATGACATATTCTAGGTTTGGAAAAAGCTCTTGGCCATTTCCTACAACCTAATTACTTGTTTCCTAAGTGTTCTCATATTCAATATTCATTCTACTTACTTCAAGTCGACGATCCAAGGAAACTAAATTATAGTAAGATGAGGAAGATGTAAATGATAAGGACAAATTGAGAATTTTCTTGACATTTTAATCTCAGTTTTTTTAGGACATAGTTGCATTTAATTCATAAATACATTATTTCAACTCCAATTTTTTTTATTCTACTACATTCTCTTAGATCTCAATAGGTAGGTGGAGCTATATCCAATTGATCATGGGTTTATATTTTATCTAGGAAATCATGTCTATATTATTCATTTATTGCTCTAGGTAATTCTTGAATTGTATTTAAATATTTGGAACTCATTCAAATTGACTCAACCATTTAAAACTATAAGACATTTAGATATTCACATGTTATAGATATTCTAAGTCATCATTGAAATAAATCCTTCACTTAAAGAAAAATAATTATCATATGAGGTAGTTTGGTTTTTCTATTCATAAGATTTTTTCCTTTTCTCAAATGTATCATTATAATTTAGGGTTTAATATGAGCTTGATATAATTTAAACTTAGACAATTACAATTTATAAAGAACTTGGGTCTAGAGTCTAACTATCTTCTTTGAAACATGAAATTGTGTTTGCATTGAGTACTCAATTATTGATTGTACCAATTCCTTACATTCAGATCGAAATCATGCGAGGTGGGTGTAGGGAGTTCTCACACAACACAAGAAATCTTAGGGATGATTAAGAATTCAGGTGGATCCTAAAACGTTGGTGGTCCCTTTAGTACCTCCTCTAATGGAAGAAAAGAGACAAATGGTAGAGAAAACCTCTCACCCCTTTATAAATCAAAACTCATGCAAGAAGAAATAAAAGTCTTAAGGAACGTAAGCAAAGGCATCATGTCATTGCTCGCTAGTTAGTTGAAAAGAATAAAACATTATGTAATGACCAACCACTTATCCAAATAAAACCTAATGAGTTACCACCCACCCATCCATCCAAATCATCACCTAACTCCAACTCACCACCCTCACCAAACCATGCCAATGAACTTTGCATGTCTTAACATAAAAAAAGAATTAAACATGAACATATATTTGATATTTTTCTTAAATAAATTATTGAGATAAACTTGGATAGTGAAAAATAAGATGCAAAGTTGATGAACAAGTGCATAATGCTTTATCTTTATTTTTTTCAAAATTTGTGGATTTAGATGGGGGCAAGCATCATGATCTTCTTGATGAGAGTGATTCACCATGTGTTGAACCTGGTGATGCTCCTTGTATGACACTTATTGTATTTCCTTTGGCTAGTTGTCTACCTTCAATATATGATGATCAAGATTGGAATGCAGATGATTTTCTTTAGATCGGCTTGCATGTATAGTAACATTTGTGTATGTTTTATGTCTTTAGTGTGTTTTCTTGCACATGATGTGATCTCTTGTGTTGTGTTCTTTATGTTGGTTTCCCTTTTTTTCTTTATTGGCATAAGGATACAAAGGAAACAAATCTATTTTGAAATTCATCTATTTGTATCTTCATTCTTCTTTATATTGTAAAAATTATTTTATCTTGTTTTTTCCTTTTGAGGATTCAATACAAGGTGTCAAAAAATTTAGGTCTCTTCCATGTTGACCCAAAAGGTTCATTTTGTTATCTCTATATGTCATTTTTTTTTGTGTTCATAGTTCCACGAGTATCAAGGGGAATGATGTCAATTTTGAGCTTAAACATATTATATATTAGCAAAGATGTATAATAACCCAAAATCTATGGATTCCTCATGTGATAATATTTTTTCTTTTTCTGTGGATGTATCTTAGGTGCAACCCCTTATCATGAGTCAACTTTGTTTTGGAACATATCACTGGCATGGGGCTTTCAAAATAAGCTTTCATGACCTTATCATTTCAAATTTATCATTTTATTCTACCTTAAAGAAATTGGTCATAGAGTGGTGATTACCAACAAATTTAAGGTGGGGGAGTACATTCCATTATGTTCCTCACTTTTTTCACACATGCTAGACTTAGTGATGTATTGGAGTAGAATTTAGATCATTTGTGTAGCCTTATTAAAATTATTAGGACTATAATTCTTGGTATGGTTGACATGGGTACTCACCTAGTGAAAGCTAATCTTCACTAGAACCCTTGTGTGTTTCTCAATTGCTACCCCTTTCAGAGGTTTGCCTAGTGAATATTGGACTTCACTAGTCTATGGTTCCTTAGTTCATAGTTCACCTAACAAATATTAGAATTTTTTGGCCAGTGAGTCATGAATGCCTTGGATATGGATCCTAGTAATATTATTGTAGAACTTTCTTTTCTATGATTGTCATACCCACCTTTTTGCATTGTGTTTGTATTATGTTCACATTGTGATGTTTTAATTTTTTGGTTATCTTTATGTTATGTTATGTGTCTTTATTGTGTATGCTTCATGATTTTCATGTTGCATTACAAATCATACTTGTGTATTTTTTGTCCTTATTTTGTCTTTCCATAGGATATCTTATGAGCTTGCAAACTCCCCCTAGATTTAGTGTCATCCCATATCTTTAATATTAGGATAATTAAACCCCTCTTAACATATTCTTACTTTACTGTTTTAGTTTCAAAAAATGTACTCCTTTACATTTCACACTTTGTTTGGGTCTCTTAATTAGTTGGACTTAATTAAGACTCTAATTGTCCCAATTATGCATCTATAAGCCTAATTAATTGCAATTTTCTGAAAGGAGAATCAATATTTAATTAATTAAATTATCATTTTTAACATCCTAAAATGAATAGGTCTTGGCAATTTAGGTTAGTACCCATTTTCCCTTGATCGAATGGGTCCCCTTTAGTTTCCAAATTTAAAATTTTAATTATTTTTTAGCAACCTTTTTATGATCCAAATTCAAATTTTAAATGTTGGCTTATAATGTTTAATTTTAGGGAAATTAGAAAATTACCTATAAATATAAGGTCTTTTTATTAAATTCAAATCCTAAGAGATATACATTTCATATGCAATTATTCCTAGAGAAAATATTATTGTTGTAGACATGTAAAATATACATGCACCTAATCTGGAATCACTACTTTCATTTCATCCTTAATTATCCCTCTCCTAACCCTTTTAATCAAATAATCTTTATCTGATTAAAATTCATCATATTTCCTCTTTTAATGAAACAAAAAAATCTTTATTTAATTAAATCATCTTTCCCCTTCTACTTAACTTTATCTAATTAAATATATCATTTTAGCTGATTAAATCATTTTCTTCTCTGTAATTAAATAAATCAATTTTATTTAGTTAATCTCTTGAAGTTCCTTCATTTAATTGAATAAATCCAAATATTTAATTAAATCTCTAATATTTTTAATCTTCTCATTTAATTTAAATAAATCCAAATATTTAAGTTGAATGTCATAATCAACTAACCTCCATTAAAATTAATCAAATCATGATTAAATCTAATCAAAACCCATCACATCCTCTAGCTTTTGCAACTTGCACAAGAAAATCGTTT
Source organism: Sequoiadendron giganteum (assembly GCA_007115665.2). Lineage (NCBI taxonomy): Eukaryota > Viridiplantae > Streptophyta > Pinopsida > Cupressales > Cupressaceae > Sequoiadendron > Sequoiadendron giganteum. Next base: position 78,718,381 of record CM021100.1, read on the forward strand.
AATTGATTTGTTAAATCCTCTATTTTCCTTCAACATGACATCAAAAGGGAATATTCCTCCAAATTTGACAATCCCTCCAAATGGGATTTTTCCTTCCAACAAGGCATTTAACTCCTCTCTTACATGTCTCCAACTTGGCATTTAAGACTCTTTTTTCTCCCTCCAACAAGCCAACTTTCAAATTTTAAATCCACCTAATAGCATTTATCATGCACAATGACCAAAATGTGCTGACCCTTCATCCTCTCACATGTTGACAAGTGGCATGTGGCCATTGACTAAAGATTAGTCCCACATTCATCCATTCTGCCTCTTCTTCTCTGAATCTCATCTATAAATAAGAGGCTTTTCTCCTCATTTTGAATCCATCATCTTATACACAAGTTCACTATTGTCATTCTAATTCATTGTATTTTCATAACATCTTCATCATCCAAGAGGTTATCAAGGATTGGGAAAGGGCTCCTTTTCATATCTAAGGTGCACCAATCCACTATGAGATAAGCTTTGATTCATGTTATTGTGTGTTCTATTTACCTTTCTTGATTGCATACTTGGCATGATTTAGTATTTCATAGAGATGTTGTTGTTTACTTTGTTTTAAATAACTAACCACGCTAAGAGTGTGTTGGAGTTTTTAAGCAATTTACAGATTTCACTATCTACAAAATGGCACTAGAAGGAGGGTACCCTGCAAGTATTGCATTCATTGAGATATGCAAAAGATCTTGTGTGCTGGAAAAAGATAACTTGTTCACTGACATCCTAGATTTAAAGACTAAAGACTGTCGCTTTTTTGTGTGTTTATGTAGCTCAGTGTATTCCTCTTTATAATCTTGTGTGTCCTCAACTTGCTTAATTCCTTTTATTTAGGAAATGCCATGGTTTTCAATGTTGGTCGCTTTCATTCTTAATGTAGAATCTTACAAAATCATAAAATATGGCTTATAAGACAAGTCATTGTGTTGATATCATAATTATACGTAATACGTAGGGATTCTAATTTTCTTTTAAGTAAGTAGACCTTGAGTAAGGCTGCAGTCTTTTTTTTTTATGCTTCTTTCTGTTTGATTTTTTGAACTTGTACAAGTTGTGGAAAAAACAAGAAAAAAGGGTCATATCAACGACCTCTGAGGACTGTGTTATAGATTCTCTGAGGCATAATCATCACGCCAAAGCTCTGCTCGGTTATGGTAATCATGTTGTTGGCCTAATCTATGCCACCATGCTTTTCATTTATTGGCCATTTCATTTGCAGTTCATAAGTCCTACATACTTCAAACTAATATCATCATAAGTGCTCGATTTGTATTCATTCATTAAGTTAATTCATGCAAGGCTCAATTTAGTTGCTTGATTTATATGCATCCATTAAATAATTGAATAATTGATAGGTGAATGAGGCAAAGTCTTGTCATTAGATATTGTTGTTCTATCAGCAATACAAATACCAACTGCTTCTCTCATTAAATATGGCCATATATCTCCATTTCCTTATCACATTTTCCTTGTCTTAATTCAACACTATGTGTCCTTGCAATAAAATTAAGAAATGAAACCATCTCTCATACATTTGTAGAGTTGGGAATCACATTGGTAATAACCTTAGCGTATTAGAGTAGGCCTTAAGTGGTCACAATCATTGATATATTCTTTACTTACAATCCCTTCTAATCCTTGGGTGCAACCAGGCGTAGCCAGCCAAAAGTAAACATTAAAGGCTCCATCAGTCTAGCTTCCAAATCGGCGGTAGATTTCATGCTTTATTTGCATCTTTACATTATGCACTTAAATGTCTTTAAGGCATCAATTAAATAATCCTCTCTCCAGTGTATGAAATTTGCATGCCTTCTTTATGTATCCATTTTGGCACAAACAAAGAATCCATAGGAAAAGTTGTTCATTCACCATATTTGCATTTACATTTATGGTGTTGTGACTATAAAAAAATTTGTGCTACACTTTGAATGCAAATGTTTGGTTGTTAGCATTAATTTGGGTGGATGAAGTCAGTTAGAGGTCATTTTTAATTTCTTTCCAACCTGTTACTCTACTAGCCGCATCACTTCAAAGTGTCTAATCAAATTATTGATTCTTATGTTGTCTTAAAGTTTAGTCAATGTTCTAAATCTGTCTTATTGATTTGCAGTATCGATTCTCAAATTTTGAATGTTAACTTAGGCTAAGTAAATGAGATTCAATATCTTACATAAATTGCCACAAATCTTTATCTATCTACAAATCTAGTCTTTTCAGCATTAAATCACATAAAATCTCTTCTTTTATCAGCATTGAATTTTCGGATTTTGAATTGGTAGTAGAAGAGGCTCTATTTATGGTTAAAACTTTCTTTAAAATATTTGGAAAGAAATATTTTTATTAATGCTACATTCATCAGTTCAAAATCATCAGTCTTTCTTTTCTTTTGTTCATTTAAAATCATTTGAATTAATGCTTAAAAAACTAATTTAATCGAATAAATTGATCTTCACATAATTTGCATTTTTTTTACAGGAGAAGAAGGAGAAAGGAGCAATTTCAATCATACAAGGACCTTGCAACATTGAAGAATCAAAAACCATTTGTGAAAAACATTGGAGTTGAAGAATTGAGCACTGAATTTGAACTTGACAAAAGCATTTTTTAATGCTTGGGCTTCCATTTTATGCTCTCGTTTTCTATTTTAAGAAAACTCACTTCTTTTTTGGGGTTTAAAATTAATCATTGATTTCATTTCATTTTCAAATTGGTTAAAATTAAACTTAGAAACTCACTAGAATTTTGATTTGGTCTAAAACTGAACATTGAACTTCACACTTGGATTTTGGTGCTTAAAATGAACTCACCATTGCTTTGGGGATTAAAACGAATTTGTGCTTTCATTTTTTTGTAATATTTTTCTCAATTTGTGTCATTCAAATGCATATGCAATTATCTCACTCTTCACAATGATCTTGAGAATCAAAATATTTTTTGTGACATTGATTATCTAAAAGGTTACCTACACACTTCAAGTTTGGGTTTAAAATTGAACAAATCTTGTGAGTATGAGTGAAGTACATCACAAGTGTTCTCTCTTTGTTTCTAAAACAAGATCAATCAAACTGTAGATGTACTTTCTCTCTTTTGTTTATCCATAGAGGGCCTGCCTAGTGGGAAAAATTAATCACCCCAAGGAACGACCCAACCGGTAACATGCTAAAGCCAAGCGACTTTCAGTCGGTATATAAGTGTGGGTAATTGAGGAAAGTTCAAGTATCATGAGGATCATTCCAACAAGAAGGTTAGAAATGGTCTCTTTCCACATGGATGGTCCCCCATGAATGGAATGCTCCCATTAAAACACCTTGTTTAGAAAGGCCAAAATCCCAATCTATCTGTTGGTGCAAGAATGGTCATTCTGAAGCCACCCCACATTCTTATGGATTTTAGTAGAGATGAGAAGTATTCCATGGGAGATTCATGGGTACTAATGCTTGGATGAACTAAGAAGTGTTTGCCATGGAGGGGATCTAGTGTGGTCAAGCATCTAATCATCCACAAAGAGTAAGCGTAACTGGATTTATCCAAGTGGGAAACCAACAAATATTGTCTTCTCACCCTATGATTGTGCATGTTTTTGGAATAAAAAACACTTTGCCTGGATCTCAAAATAGTTGAAAACAAACATTCACAAAATCTTCAAAACTTCAAACCCTTTAGAGGGAACAAACACCTTTGACAAATCAAAGTGCTTTTGCTTTCCCTAGGGATTTCATCCTTAGAGGTTTATAAGTTTGGATTTAATCATCATTTTTTTCACTAATGTCAACATTAGGAAACTTTTTCCTTAATTTCCTTGATTCTCCACATAATGGACTTCGTGGGATGAGAATAAATTAGGACATTATAAATCTAGTTTGAAACTTTAATCAAAGAATTGTTTGTGGCAAAAATAGATCATTAAGCAAATTTAAGAGACAATTGAACCCCACACATGTGTTCTTCCAAATGATTTCCCACAAAAATCAAAATCCAAAAACCCAAGTTCAAAAGTCTTAGTCCAAAAGCTCGTGAGGAGTGTCTTGAAAGACTTCTTGAAGTTAGAGAAAGGTTGGTTTACAATCCTAACTTGTATGAGTTTTATTACCAACAAAATCCAAGTCTCTTCGAAGGGTTTTCATTTCTCAAATAGGAATTATTACATGTTCTTCAAAACAAAGGTCTTGTAGAAAGGAGTTTTATCTAGGTTTAAATCTAGGATCAAAATCAAATTTTTCATCCACCCCTCAAAACATTAATCAAAATCATCTCACCAACAACTCTTGAAAATCTTGAAAATGTCATCCATACTAGACTTTTGGAAAATCAAAATCACTTTGTTTGGTTAGATATTTGTGGATGAATCCTTCTCCACATATTTGATCAAATTATCAAATCCTTGTGAACAAATTTACCCCTTGATAAAATTCAACATCTTAGGGTCTAGGAGTTCATTATCCAAAATCATCTTGTTTGACTAGGCTCGTCTTGATGAATCCTTCTTTACAACTTTAGTCAAATTATCATCTTGTGTGCAAATCTACTCTAGGACAACATCCAACCCCTTAGAGTTTACAAGTTCACTATCCAAATCAAATCGAATCAAACCCTAAAATCTAGTATCTCCTCCAAGATTTCTCAAGAGTTCAATCATTCGTACCATCCATCCTCCATGTATCTCATCCCCATCCTTTGATCCTTAAATAAAACTTAGATTCTCTTCTTTGAGTCTAGATTTTAGACCAATCTAATGTGTTAGAGGTTCATCTCTTACATTCTTGAAAATTGATCCATATTTTATGGTTGAAACTCGATCTCAATACAAGAAAGACATGAAGCAAAACAAAGAAACATCCACTTTGAGCAATCTAAGTCAAACTAAAAAAAAATTCAACCCTATGATATCCATTGACCTCCCAATCAATCCTCCTCCAATGCCTCAAAATCCTCAAGAGGAAGGTCAAGTGGATGACATCACCAACAACGTCTTAGGGATGACACAAGATGAAATCCTTGAGATGGTACAAAATCCCAAAAATGATTGAATTGTTAATACTATGATGAGGTTATACCCCTCCCAATACATGATGGAACTAGAAAAAGAAGGGGCTAAACTCCCTTTTGAATATGATGTAAGAACCCTTGTGGAGAGACCTCTTGGGATCATGCCTCCAATCCAACCCATATCTCCATATCAGAACATCACTTAAAGCATCCGACAAACCACATCATCCATTGCTCTAACTTTGCCAATCGTTAGCAAGGGAAGCTCATTTCTTCATGCCCTTCAAGCACATCCCCTTGTGAATAACCAAGAGTTGGATGAAAACACCATATTGGGCCAATCCGTCCCAGAAAATCCATTACACTCATATGTTCCACTCACATTTCATAATCATACCAGTTCATCCTCCTATGCAACACCAATCTATCCTCTAGACACACAAACCTCTCTCCCTATGAACTCATAAGGAGAAGGTGATTTGTTTGGAGCAGGAGGAGTCTTTGATCCCTCATCATCATCTATTCAAGAAAATGCACTACCCATCTTTCCAACATTTCCACCTCTACCACTTACATTCACATCACCCCTTGGGTCAGACCTTCCTCCTTTGCCTGCAATCAATCAACCAAATCAAAACAACCCCCTATCATGAATCAGAGCATCATACCAAATCCTCCCACTTTGCCATCAATATAGCAACAAAAGATGCCAAATATCCAAAAAAACCCAACAATCAACACATCCACCATTCCTCAAACCTCTCAAAGCATGGTTTCCCAAGGACCAATCATCTGAATCACGCCATCCACAACTCAAACCCCGATCATCAACATAATTGTTCCACTCATCACAATGGTGAACGCTATTCCTAATCCACCACCACCACCACCAAAACACAACATGGTGAATTCATTCAATGTCATGTTGCAAGTAGCATGACAAGCCACCTATCAAAAGGCACTTCAACAAATCCAAAATAAACAAGCTACACAACTAGCTACCCAGCAAGTGCAAGCACAATTAGTAGCACAACAAGTGGAATAGGCACAATAGGCTACCCAAGCCCAGCCTTTAATAGAACAACAAGCTACCCAAGCTACACAAGCAACTCAAGATGCACAGGTTTCACGGGCTGCTCAGGCCGCACAATCAACCCAACAAGCACATGCTCAATCCCAAGCCCAATATCAAGCTCAACAAGTGCAAGAACAAGCTCAATACCAGGAATAGTTGCAAGCGGTACAAAAACAAGATTATCAACAAGCTCTGCAAGAGTATCAAGCACACAACTAGCGGCTCAACAATAAGCCCAACAATAAGCTTTGTTGGTAAAACAACAACATGACCAACAACAAGCATTATTGGCTGAGAATAAAATTCATGCATTAGTCGCACAAAAAAGCTTGCAGAAAACCCCCACCAATACTTCACCCATCAATCAAACACCCCAACCCCCTCAAAACATGTTCACTCCCCCTCTCAATCCATAAGACGATGTGACGAGACAAATTAAACTACTCTCACAACAAGTGTTGGATCTTCAATCAGGACAAAAAAAAAGGACACCCGAAAATCTATGTCCCTATCCTTTTGACACGAGCCTTGCAATGATACCATTCCCCAAAGGATTTGAAACCCCCAAATTTGACAAATATCATGGGTTGGGAAACCCTAAAGATCAAATCAGAGAATTCCAAGTACATTGCATGGAAGTCACATACAATGATACATATCTAATGTGACTATTTTCATAGAGCCTGGATGGTCCTACCATGGAGTGGTTCTCTCATTTGCCTATGGGCATCATAACATTCCAAGAAATCGTATATGAATTCCTCAAGAACTATGCATTCATCATCGGCATGGATGTTAGTCTCGAGGAATTATTAGCACTCAAATAGGGAAAGGGGGAATCATTTTCCTCCTTCCTACAATGATGGAAATCCAAGGCCAATCAGAGCAAGTGGTCCATGCTAGAGGATCAACAAATTTGCACTATCATTTCCAGTTTGGACAAAAAATTGGTATTTTATCTAAAAATGCAGTGCATCACCACATATGACCAATTGATCCCCAAAGTGCTCAACATCGAAAGGGCCCTTATTACACAAGGTGGAACACCTATGTATCTTGAACATCAAGATAGTCGCCCATCCACTAGCTATAATGAGAAACATCACACATGGGAAAAAACAAGAATGCCACCAATGATGGAGTGGTCGATGCCAAGGTCGTCATCAGTGCTCCAAAGGAGAATGTCCAAACACATCATCAACCATAGAATAACAACTGCAATAACACACAAGCCAATGTGGTAACCCAACAACCACCCCACAATCAAGTCAACAACCTTAATAATCAAGGGGGGTCACCTCCACAAAAATAGATATCCCCCCAAGACGAAATTCATAGGCCTTAGGGAATCAATCGAATCCATCATGAAGAAGTTGGTCAATGAGAACCTCATAAAAATCCCCACTTATGATAATTACAAAGAGCCCTAGGTGAAACCACCCTGGTACAATGAAAATTTCCTTTTTGATTATCATAAGCTCAAGGGGCATACGATCACCAACTACATGAAACTGAAAAAATTTCATCCAAGACCTCATCGGTGAAAAAATCATAAATTTTGAGCAACCGGTTGGCAATCAAGATCTGAAAATCTACACAAATGTGATGCCCGATCACAACCAAGGGAACAACAAAGGGAAGAAAAAATATGGCAATGTGAGCCATGTGTAAGAAGGAGTTGTCACATGCCTTGACGAAATGATCACTATTCTTAGCATCAAGGGAGCCAAAGCTGATTGTGGAGTCACCACACGTGGTGAAAAGGTCACCATTGTTGGGGCATCACAACCACCTAGAACATCTACCTCAAATCCAGAATCTGTCCCTAATGGTTACAACATCCTTGACCAGTTAAAAAGAACCCCTGACCAGATCTCCATCATGGAGTTACTAAAGATTTTAGCTACCCATAGAGAAATCATTGAGGAAGCATTGTCTTCATCTACTATCTCCACCAACCTTGATATAGAGCAATTCCAAGCTATGATCGGTAACATCACCACTCCAAATCTCCTAACATTTTTCGATCATGACTTCCTTTCCCAACCATCTCACAATCGTGCACTCCACCTTGAAGTCCTAGTTCACAAAAATAAATTCAAAAGGGTCTTAGTGGATGGGGGTGTAGGCCTCAACATTTGTTCACTCATGATTATAAAGAATCTAGGAATCTCTAAAGATTCCATTGAAAAAGGTAAGAGTATCACAATCAGGGCTTACAATGATCAAGAAAGAATGTCTTAGGGTACTATTCAACTCCTTATTCAAGTAGGGCCAACTATTATGGAAACTACTTGTCAGGTGCTTGACCTTGATCTACCATATAACATCCTCTTGGGGTGACCATGGATCCATGGGATGCAAGCAATTGCATCAACCTTCCATCAATGTGTCAAGTTTTCATACCAAAATGAAGAGGTCACAATCTATGGTGATCCTGAAACCTTTTCCTATTGCAAGATCTTGGAAGCCAAGTATTATAAAGTACCCCAAGTCCCAAAAAGTGACGAAGGTCCCTCAACTCCATATATCGATCCATCCAACATAGCCTCCACTTCTGGGACAAAGACACCCGCCATTCCTTACATATCCGACATCACGCTTATAATCCAAGACAATGGGTGTGGGGAATACATAATGAAGAAAGAAGCCTTTGTAGTAGGGGAGTTGCCTCAATCCCCTAGATTCCATGGACAACCACAACCCACCAATACAACAACTCAAACCTTTAGAGAAAATCCCTCTTGATTCAGGAGTTGGGGAGATCTAGGCCGAGAAGTGGTGGATGAGAGAGACATATCCAGTCTCCTCTATCAAGAAGAAAGACCTGGGCCAGCCCTTCCCATGGATGATGCAAACAAAGGACTTCAATTAATGTTGGGCATGGGCTATAATAGAAATGGAAGTTTGGGAAAGAATACCAATGGCCAATTGGAACCTATCATTTTTTAGAAATGAATGAAAAATATTGGCCTTAGGTGTACCCCTCTGAGTGTAACCATACATGGCAGAAGTCTCCCAGTTAATGTAGTTAGGACTTCCCCTTAGCTAACGAGAACTACCCTAAAGCTACCAGTATCTATAGGTATGCCCTTAGATAACTTCACTTTTGACATAACCAATGCGTGTAGTAGTAGTGATGATGAGGATACCATAACTAGCTTACCCATGCTTTTTGAAGACTCCTCCCTACTCATGATTAGCACACTATCTTTTGAGTTGGACCACCAAACCCACAAAATAAACCTGCTCTATCCCCAACTCATTGATTACAACCAATGAGGACCACTGATTTTGGATACATTTGAAAAATGATGAGGCACTCTTGAAGTTCATGGGATTGAGAGATAAAGTACCAAACAAATATCATAAGACTAGGTTTGACATCACACTGGACACTTAATTCTATTACAGGGAGACGATTGAATCCTTCAGTCACAAAAGTTAGAAATTGAGAATAATCTCAAGGTCCTTGAGTGAAAACCACATTGTGACACTCTTTGATCCTAAAATAGTAAAAATAAAGGATTAATCAAATGGTGAAAAACACTCTGAGGCATCAGAGGATGAAGGATTCAATATTCCCCTCACTATACTTTATCAAGAAAAATTAGCGGTCCTACCAGAACAATGCAATCCTATCAACCTAGGAATAAAGGAGCTACCGCACATAACCTTCTATGCTGAATGACTTCTCATGGAAGAACAGGAACTCTTAGCTGCATTCCTTAAAGAAATAAAGGTAAATTGTTCATGGACTTATGCTAACATGCCTGGGCTTGACCTAGGGGTAGTAGTTCATCACTTGGCTATATATCCTAAAGCAAAACCTGTGAGACAAAAATTGAGAAAGATGCATGCCCAAATAGCCTTGTTAGTCAAAATGGAATTGGAGAAGCTCCTGGATGCAGGATTCATATGCCCAATTTATTATCCAGAGCGGGTGTCTAACCTAGTACCTATTTCAAAGTCCACTGTGAGCATCCACATCTACATGGATTTTAGAGACTTGAACAAAGCATGTCCCAAGGATGACTTTCCACTACCAAACATTGACATGATAGTGGATATGACAGACAGACATGAGATGCTATCACTAATGGACGGGTTCTTTGGATATAATCAGATCATGATAGCAAAGGAAGACCAACACAAGACAATGTTCACATGTCTGTGGGGAATCTACTACTAGAATATGATGTTGTTTGAGCTGATGAATGCAAGAGCAACTTATTAGAGAGCCATGACATTAATATTTCATGATATTATTCGTAGGATGGTGGAAGATTGTGTGGAGGACATATTGGCTAAATCAAGGAAAAGATGAGACCACATATCAGCTTTGAGCTCCATTTTTTATAAGTTGGAAAATAACAAGGTCCGAATCAACCCAAAGAAGTACATCTTCAGAGTGCAATTAGGCAAGCTCTTGTGGTATATCGTGTCAATGAGAGGAATCAAGGTAGATCCCACCAAAGTCAAGGCGATCCTCAAAATGGAAGCACCCAGGAAACTAAAGCAACTAAGAAGTCTACAAGGAAGGCTCCAATCTATCCACAGATTCATAGCACAACTGGCAGAAAAATAAATCCCATATTCTCATCTACTCCACAAGGGGATAGCATACAAATGGGATGAAAAATATGAGCAAGCATTCAAAAATATCAAGGAATACCTACTAACATTGCCAATTCTAATGTTGCCAATTCCAAGAAAACCATTGATCCTATACATCTCAACAATAATGGTAGCTCTCGGTGCTCTCTTATCCCAACATGATGAAAATGGAAAGGAAAGAGAAATATACTACATCAATAGAACCATGGTAGGACATGAGATAAACTACCCACCTATTGATAAATATTGTCTCATAGTTGTATTTGCAGCTCAAAAGTTCAGACACTACATGCTAGCACATCAAATCAAGCTAATCGAAAAAATAGATCCACTCAAATACCTACTTTCCAAAGCAACTCTCATAGGAAGGAAAACCAAGTGGGTTATGATATTAACAGAGCATGGCATTGAATATTTAGAGTGCAAGGCCATCAAAGTACAAGCAATTGCAGACCAACTAGCAGAAGCACCGATGTATGCCGATAATCCATTGGTATTAGAGTTTCTCGACAAATCCATCTTCAACATAAACGTAGCAGACCACTAGAAAATGTACTTTGATGGATCTCACACACAACATGGGTTAGGCACTAGAATATTCTTCATAATGCCACAAGGTGATTGCATGCCCAAACCTTATAAGTTGTCATTTTCTTGCACAAACAACATCACTGAATATGCGGCTCTTGTTATAGATTAAGAATTGCTACATAATGGAAAATCATGGCACTCAAGGTCTATGGGGATTCACAACTTATCATCAACCAAGTCAATGGAAAATACCAAACAAAGGATGAAAAACTGACTCCATACAAGAAACTGGTGGAGAGCCTTAAAGAGTCACTCATTGATATTCCATTTGAACAACTACCTAGAGCAAAAAATAGAGTGGTAGACACAATGGCCACAATCGAATCACTCCTGGAAATTCCACACAATGTCCCAAAACATGAATTCCTTGTAGAGAAGCTTCTCATACCCGCATTCGAGGTACCAGAGTATGAATTTGTGTGTGAAATCGTTGGTCCCAGTGATCCCTGGTGTAGACATGGAAAATGTACAATTCAGTTCAGAACACTTGATCCTGATTACTAACGACATTTCCTCCTAAATCATACTCTCAGATTTTCATCACCTTTTGTCTCTTAATTAAATAAATCATTATTTATTTGATTAAGTCTTTCTCCTCCATTGATTAAATTAATCAATTTAACTTAATTAACCTTATGTCTCTATTTAATTAAATAAATCATTTTATTTGATTAAAGTCTCTAAAGTCTTCTCATTAAATTGAATAAATTAAACCTTATTTAATTTAATCTAACATTTTCCCTTCTAGTTAAATAAATCAAAATCATTTATTTAATTAATCATTTCCTCTCAATTCTGTTTTAAATCAATGCATCAATTTGAGTCAAAATTGTCAAATCATCTAATCCCTCATGAAATTAATCAAAATCTTGATTAAGTTAATCCCTATCACTAAAATCCTCTAGAGAATGCAACTTGCACAATAAATCAATTACTTTGATTTATTTAATTGCCTATTTTCTCTCAACATGGAATAAAAGGGGAATATTCCCTCAAATTTGAATTCAAATTCAAGTGGACTTAGTCCTTCCAACAAGGCATTTAAGACCTCTTACATGTCCTTTGCATTGATCCAAGTGACATTAACTCCATTTCCTTCTCCCTCCAACATGTCACATTCAAATTTCAAATTTGAATCTCATAGCATTTATCATGCACATTGACCAAAATGTGCTCATTCCTCAACCATTCATATCTTGACAAGTGGCACTTGGCCATTGGATGTTGAATGATCCAACATTGCTTATTTACACTCTTTCTTCCATTTTGGAAATCTATAAATGATATACTCTTCCTCTCATTCTATCATCCATAATTTGAGCAAACTTACTATACTCAACTTCATCCTCAATGCAAGATCTTAGCTAGGTTATTGTAGGTTTTCTCAAGAACTCATCTTGTTCTTCATCAACAAAGTGGATTAATCACTCATCAAATCATCAAAGATTACAAAGGATTTGGGAAAGGAATAATTTCAACACATCAATTGGCAGCAACTCCCCCACGGGATCAAGAGTTTTCTTGGCTTAATTAGGATTTTACTTTCATTTTCGTATCTTGTTCTTCATTTTCCTAGTTTAAGCTTTTGTAAATGGATTTCATGGGGAATCCTTGTTTCACCTTGCATATGATCTAATATTGTGTTTGCTTTTTTCTTTTGTGTAGGTATTAAACTAGGGTTCACACCTAGTATCATGAAATCTACACCTATAGTTTGAGAATAGGAGTCCTTCTCGCTGACATAACCCCAAACGTCAAAAGAGATTTTGTCAAAAATTCTTCACAGTTTGTCATCCTAGGAGAAACCCTCTACCGTAGGAGTGTTGAAGGGACCCTATTATGTTTCCTAAAATCTGAGGAAGCCCTGACTACTTTAACTGAGGTACAAAATGGCATTTGTGGTTCGCATTCGAGCGGTATGACTTTGGCCAATAAACTGCTGAGGATGGGATACTATTGGCCCACAATAGAAAGAGACACACATGAATTTGTCAAAAGATGTTTACTTTATCAGTAGCATGGGAACCTCATCCATGTACCAACTCAAGAACTTCATCCCATTATTACACCTTGGCCCTTTTCACACTGGGGGCTTGATCTCATAATTAAAATCACCCCAACCTTATCCAATGGCCATAAATTCATCATCACCGCCATAGAGTACTTCACAAATTAGGTTGAAGCTATTCCCATGACCTATATAACTGGAAAGCAGATATCTAAGTTCATCCTGAATTACCTTATTTGTCGATACGGTGTCCCTCAAGCCATTATCTCAAATAATGGAAAACCTTTCAAAAATTAGGATTTTGATGACCTTTGCCAAAAATTAAACATCCAGCATCACTTTTCCACTTCGTATTACCCCCAAGGCAATGGGAAAGCAAAAGTCACCAATAAAACCATTCTAAAAATCCTTAAGAAAATAGTCAATGACATTGGTCGTGATTAGCATCTGTAGCTAAATATCGCCTTATGGGCCTATCACACTAGCATCCACACACCAATAGGTGCTATCCCCTTCTGCCTGGTCTACAAATCATAAGCCATCCTCCCCATTGAGATTGATCTCCCATCCCTGAGGATATCGCTCCAAAATCTCATTACAGATGAGGAATATCGGGTCTCACGACTAAATGAACTAGAACTACTGGATGAGTGGTGCATGGATGCCCTAAATCACTTGAAATTCTATTAGAATCACCTAAAACACAGTTACAACAAGAAAATCAGGAGTCAAACCTTCCAAGTCAGTGAGCTAGCACTGAAGGAAAATCAAAAGAATGTTCCAAATCTGAATAGCAATGGAAAATTTGAGCCCAACTGGTTGGGATGATTCATCGTCACTGCAAGCTATAAATCAGGAGTCTACCAGTTGTCAATGCCTCAAGGGGAACCTCTGTAGGAGCCCATGAATAATTCCCATCTCAAAAAATTTACGCCTGATCTTTGTAGGGTAAAACAAAAAATATAAAAATATAAAAATCCAAAAAAGAAAAGGATTGAAAAAACTAAAGAAAAGAAATCATCCTCTAGTGAAAACCACTTTGGTGGCACTTTGGACAAGTACCTTCATGAAAACTTGGCAAACAGGTGCTAAGTGTAAATAAAGCACTCTCCATCCACCAGGATCTTCACGGCTTATTCTACACACTCACTTATCCATTACATTCCATTTATCCTTCCACCATCCATTCACGTCTGTACCATAGCTTGATTATGTGTTCGTATCATGTTCCACCTTAGTACTACTTGGCACATTCCTGAGGTCGATTTGTCCCACCTATATAGAAGTAGTCTATCACATCACGTTGGGGGCATCTTCCTTTACCTGCATCAGACCGGATTCATGTATATTCTTGCGATCTTCCTTAAAATAAAAAAATCTGAAACATTCAAAAAATCCTCCAAAAATCCAAAACATCAAAAAATAAAAAATTCAAAAACATCAGAAAATTAAAAAATCCAAAAACATCCAAATCATCTGAAATCCAAAACATGTCAAAAATATAAAAATCAAAAAGTGGAGTCATCTTACTAAACTACATCATCACTAAGCTTGAACATAGGCAAGGTTGATCTATGATCATCCCCCGAGACATCTTAGGTCAGTCCTTTAGGAGTCTGTCATAATAAGCTGACAATTCATCATTTGTTTATATCTTCATCTTGTAAATTGGTCAAGTCATCAGTCAAACTACATGGTCTTTGTGTGTATAACCTAGGCAAGGCTAATCTATTGATCAGCTCCTGAGACCCCTAGGATAGGTCTTTAAGTTAGTCCCTTGGTTAAAATCTCAAAAAATCCAATAAAAAATGGAAAATTTAAAAATCAGAACATTTGTAAAAATCTCAAAATCCCGAAAACAACCTCAAAACATTAAAAAAAACACCAAAAACATCCAAATATTTGAAAAAACCCAAAATGGTGCATCCGTCTCATCTCACTTTCACTTGCAATAATCATCATTCATAATAAATCAATCATCATTTTTATCCTTTGGTAAGTCAATCAGAAGTAAGGATAGCAGGTTTATAGGTAAAAGCTCAATCATCAAAGTCTCAAGTCTAGTTTAGTAAGTCCACAAGTTGGTCAACTCGGAGTACCAATAGCTTATCATCCAGTCAATCCCATATCACCTGATCACAACATGTCCTAGGATGCATCCTTCCTACAATGGACATCAACATTAGGCATCACCGTAGTTTAGTCTTGGCTAGTGGTACGAAGAACATTAGCTTGTTTGTTTACTTTATCTTAGAATTTTTTGACTTATCTTATTTTGCGCTCATTCCAAGGACCTCTTGATGATGCCTAATAAAAAGGTTTAGAGAGAAAGGAATGGGGCAACAATCATTATCTTTTTATCTGCTATACTTGGTGGATATTCTTGTAAAATAACTTGGTCATGCGTGCTTTGTTTGGTTTGTAGGGAAGGTGTTATAGATGTCTTGTTGACCACATAGAAAGGCTTGCTTTTCCATGTTTTGGTCTAAGATGTTTAGAATATCTGAACTATATTTTGAATAAGGTTTCGTATGTTAGGTGTGAACAAAATTATTCCTATCTGATTGTCAAGTCAAAGTCCATCACACTAGGTGCAATGACATCTCAGTTCTTTATACATTGATGCATCGTACCTATGTGTGTTATCAAACATAAGGAAAGTTACGGTTTTTATCTCTCCCATCCTTGGATAATCAATACATCATCATCATTCATCGTCATATCTAATAAAGTCTCAATAACTCATAGACTTGTTGGACTTTTGCATCTTCTTGGATTCAAGGGTTGATCCCTGTCATTATTCTATCCTCTTTCACACTAACATGGTATCATTTCATCAATGCATCCATCTTTCATTCATAAAAACATCCACTCTCATATTCATACATATCATCATAATAAGTAAAGTCATCCATCTCACATGCATTGCATCATCATTTAAGCTATTTAGGATAATATAGATTTGTTATTCTAAGCATCTTACAAACATCTCATTTGCATTATCATATATATCTATTAGTCTAACCATCCATACATCCATCTTGGACCTCTTTGTTTTGACATTGACCCTCAAATTGAAAATTTTTCTCAATCTTTCGAGGGGGCAATATACCAATGTACTTCCTTCCATTGGGGCATTCAAAAAAATCAATTTTTTTTTTAATTTCGATCTTGGTTTCATCATTCTTTGAATCAATGAAATAGGTACATTGCTTCAAAGAGGGGAGAAATGTAGACATGTAAAATATACATGCACCTAATCCGGAATCACTAATTCCATTTCATCCTTAATTATCCATATCCTAACCATTTTAATCAAATAATTTTTATTTGATTAAAATTCATCATATTTCCTTTTTTAATGAAATAAATCAATCTTTATTTAATTAAATCATATTTCCCCTTCTACTTAACTTTATCTAATCAAATACATCATTTTATTTGATTAAATCATATTCTTCTCTGTAATTAAATAAATCAATTTTATTTAGTCAATCTCCTAAAGTTCCTTCATTTAATTGAATAAATCCAAATATTTAATTAAATCTCTAATGTTCTTTATCTTCTCATTTAGTTTAAATAAATCAAAATATTTAAGTTGAATATCACAATCAACTAACTTCCATTAAAATTAATCAAATTATGGTTAAATCTAATCAAAACCCATCACATCCTCTAGCTTTTGCAACTTGCACAAGAAAATCATTTAATTGATTTATTAAATCCTCTATTTTCCCTCAACATGGCATCAAAAGGGAATATTCCTCCAAATTTGAAAATCCCTCCAAATGGGATTTGTCCTTCCAATAAAGCTTTTAACTCCTCTCTTACATGTCTCCAACTTGGCATTTAAGACTCTTTTTTCTCCCTCCAACAAGCCAACTTTCAAATTTGAAATCCACCTAATAGCATTTATCATGCACAACGACCAGAATTTGCTCACCCTTCATCCTTTCACATCTTGACAAGTGGCATGTGGCCATTGGTTGAAGATTAGTCCCACATTCATGCATTTTTCCTCTTCTTCTCTCAGTCTCATCTATAAATAAGAGGCTTTTCTTCTCATTTTGCATCCACAAGTTATGCATTTTTTAATCCATCATCTTATGCACAAGTTCACTATTGTCATTCAAATTCATAGTATTTTCATAGCATCTTCATCATCCAAGAGCTTATCAAGGATTTGGAAAGGGCTCTTTTTTATATCTAAGGTGCACCAATCCACTGTGAGATAAGGTTTTATTCATATTTTTGTGTGTTTTATTTAGCTTTATTGATTTGCATACTCAACATGATTCAGTATTTCATAGAGATGTTTTTGTTTGCTTTGTTTTAAATAACTAACCATGCCAAGAGTGTGTTGGAGTTTTTAAGCAATTTGTAGATTTCACCATCTACAATTTTTAAACATGTTCAAGAGTAGATTTATCAAGCATCCACAACACCATTCAAGGTATCAAGCATCATGTCAAAGTTATCATCATTCATGCATGTTTTCGGAGCTAACATTGTGATGTAGATTTGAAGAATTCAAGTCAAATTTCAGGCACCAAGATCAACATCCAATCAAATCCATTTCATGCAATGTCAAGACCTTAGAGAATGTGTTAAGTTTCAGTCCTTCAATGGTTTTTACTCAAGGTTTTGGTGAGTTACAACATAGAAAGTGTTCATTCATCATTCCTTTCTTTCATGTTTCATTTCATTTCAAGGTTTAATTACTAAAACGAGGTTTGACCAAGGAAAATCCCCATTCACCAAAAACAAACAAATTTTCCCTCTTGTGTGTGTTGTAGATATTAGGTTGAAGAAGGATTGAAGATTCATCAAAAGTGCAATTTTGCAAAGTTTAAAAAAAATTCAATATTGTAATCAAGCCATGGAAACTCACTTGTAGAATTTAATTCTAAATTTCTGACCGTGAAACCCAAAGGAATCGAGAGTGCAAACCTAGGAGCAGAGAATTGTAAATGTAGATTTTGAACCCATAAAGAAATTCCCATTCACCCTTGCCTGAATGAGTCCCAAGAGGACACTCAGTAGAGGTGATAGATTCATAAATTCATAACCTTCTTAGATCTACTAGAAATTTTGGGATTCTGTCAGATTAAGGTTTAGAATTGATGTTTCAAGTGTTACTTTGCACAATTGGGTTTTTTACTATTTTTTAATTTTTTCTCCCAAAAGTGCATTTCATGTTGATTTACCCAATCCTCAATCATAAGGAAAACAACAAGCTCTCCATCAAGGTTGACTCACCTAAGGGTTGAAAGTAAATATTTCCCTAGGGGTCCCCCTTTTTCCTAATGAAATATGGAAAATGTAGGTGCATACACCCATTCAAAACAATCACCTCTATTTTCCTCCATTTTATTTTGGTGAACCTAACATTTTACATCGAAATTTCTGAAATTGGAGTCCATTCAAACTCTAGATCTAGGATTTGAATTATTTTACATTACATTTCATTAATTTTCATCTCATTTAAGGTTTTAGGTTTTTACATCCTTTAAAATCTAAAAAATTCAAACATTTCATGGATATTACATTGATTTTGCATAGTACTTCCTTATTAGTGTATTTTTAGTCATTTACATTCACAAATTTAGTCAAAATTTAATTTCAAAAAGTGTGAATTTTTTCATCATTCTTCACTCATTTCATGTGCACTACGGTACCTAAATCTAGAAAAATATGCTACAAAAACCACAGTTTGTAACCTAGACCAGAGAACACAAATAATAACCTAGAAATTGCATTTTTCATTTTTACAAAACCCTATATAAGGACCCATTTTCTCTTGGGAAAATGAGTCCTTGAGGGCCTATCAAAACCATCTTTCTTAGGGCACTTTCTTGGTCCTTTGCACTTCCCTGATCTGTTGGTAAACCACTATTTCAGTTTGGCATTTTTCAAGATTTTTTTCTTATGCACTATGTCTAATTATTCATTTATATTAGGCATTGCAAAATTGAAAAAAAATGTTGCATTTCAAAACTATAGAAAAATTATTACATCATGTTTTCATTAAAAATGTCTCTTGTTATCATACTTCATGTTCTATTTTTAGATCTTGTTGAATACTCTAAGAAATTGTTGTTACAAGTTGTGAGCCAGATTTTGACCTCATGCCAACATGATTAACACACAAGAAATTTAGTCAAGTTAAATTCTTGATCACATTAAGATAAGAAAACATGATAATGAAAGCACACAAAGAAAACATTCAAGCATGTAAACCTATCTAAAATGGACCAAAACTCAATCTCATAGGGGTTTATAGAATTAAACATGCTCTAATACCATGTTAGAATTGGCTATGGATGCCAAGATCTATGGACCAAAGGGAAAGCACAAAGAAGAGAGAAAATAATATGACAAGAATAAACTGTATTCAATGTCAATAAAAATGGAATTGCTTTTACAATGAGAGACCCCTTGGTTATATAGCTAAGGTGAGAACATAGGAGTGCATAAGATTATGAAAAGTGTCATAATCTTATGACATGAGACAATAATGAAAAGCTATCACTCTACCTAAAGTGGAAAGGTAATAATGTGATAACCACCACAAATAGTGGATCTACCACAAAAGGTGGAACCCTAATCACATGATATGTCCATGAAAGGTGGAGATGATAAAGTAATAAGAAGATAAGTCCACCAAAGGTGGAAATTCTCCAACAACTTTTATGTGGTCCCTAAGTAAACTTAACTAAGGTGTAATTATGACCTAGGACAAGGTACAAAACATTTAATTACACCAACACCCCCCCTTAAGTGTAACTTAGGGAGAATGTACACAAATGCAAACAATGCAAGATGAGTCCCGACAACTAGGCCATGTTAGGTACCCATGTACAAATGCAATGCAATCTCTCACAAACGGAGAAAAGGAGAAAACCCAGTGGGACAAAACTCCTCCCCAAAAGAGAGATGAAATTCAATAAAGAAATGCTCTCAATGATGCATGAGAAGGTAAAAACCCCATGTGAGGAAAAAGACCCCCCCATAAAAGAGAAGTAGAAGAGAGACAAGGCAGCCCCCCCTCAATGTTGAGTCTCCTGCAATGATGGTAGAAGCTCGACATTGAATGCTGAAGATGATCCAATCTCGTCGAACAACATTCCTCCCCTTAGGAAGAAATAAAACCAATAATGTATGCAAGATGCATGATGTCTCTGAAGCATCCTCAAGTGTCTCCATGTCGATGTCGAAAGATGGCACACTACAAACAAGTGTTCTAGGCCACACTGCTAAAGAGTACAATCCAAAATCTAGTAGAGAAGAATGTAGAACATGATCCAAAGAGAATGATATCCCCTCCAAAGACAAAGAAGCCTCCTCCAAATGTTGTCCAAAAGTATCCACACTCATGTCAAACTGAAAGGAATTATCATGTAGAGAATGAACAAGAGGGTTAGAGTATTTCCTCGCAACAACTGAAGAAGGAGCATCTTCATCAAAGAGAAGATGAATTTCATCAATGATGTCCCCCAAATCTGCAAGATGAGACTCCACAAACAAGTCTGAAATGCCTGTCAAGAAGTCATCCGAAGTAGCCATATCTGGAAGACAATGTATATCCTGCTGCACTGAATCACAAGGAACCCAAACTGTGGAATCACAAGCATCATCAACTACAAAAATAGATGGAGGAGATGAAATGAATGGATCAAGTACTGGATCTGATGTGAGAACTCCCAAGTTCAAGTAGCCAAATGTCTCCTCTGAATTATGGTTCACACTAGAAGTGTGATGAACAACCAAAGGAACAATGTCACCATTAGAAGCAAAATCTACAAAGGTATACAACCGAGATGAATGATCAACCACCCCAGTAGCAATGATCTCTCTACTCTCCAAGTCTCGAATGATGACTGAATCAGGTGTGAACTCCATAGTTCTCCCATTTCCACCATGTGTAATATGATATATGGAAAGAAGATTGTTCGTCAAATGAGGAACACACAAAACATCCTAAAAAGTGTTGTCCCCAAAACTAATAGATCCCTTCTCTATTACACTCATGTATGTATTGTTTCCCATCAAGATAGGAGACATATAACAACGCTGAAATGAAGAGAATATAGACTACAAAGATGCCATATGATGTGATGCTCCTGAATCTAGAAGCCATCTCCCTGATCCTAGACTTGAATAAGCACAAAGAGCTTGACCTTGATTTCCTGATGTAGATGCCAAATGAACTTTACCCTTAGACAATTTTGAAGAAGAAGGAGAAGAAGGTGATTTAGACATTCTAGAAGGCAAATCAATTTGATTCTTTTTGAGAAGATTCTTCAACTCATCAATGTCCTTCTTATAACAATAGTGTTCTTCATGTCCATCCTTCTTGCAATATGCACAAAAATGCCTCTCCTTCTTAGATGATTCCCCTTTGAAAGAGGATTTTTTCTTTGTTTGATCTGAATGTGGATTATTCTTTGCTTTCTTATGTTTCTTATCTGATTCTGATTCCTTCATTTGATTAACCAACAATGCTTGAGATTTAGTAGTCTTGATGAAACCCATTGAGATAAGCTTTTGTTGCTCATGTATCAACATCTCAGAAAATGATTCAAATGAAGGTGTAGTATATGCAGACCCCATAGTCAATCTATGAGTATGAAAGCTAGAAACAAAGGAAGCATAATCAGGACCAAGTTTGTTCATTGTATTGTAGACCAACTAAATGTCCTTCTTATCAATTCCACATGCTTTACATTGCTCTCTTAGATCATTAACCTTAGTGATGTAGTCTTGGATGTTGTCAAAGTTCTTAGGATCAAGGCTCATCAGGTCATTATCAATTTGATAGCCTCTTACTTCATCTATAGTACCATACAATGTTTTCAATTTTTCCCAAGCATCATGAGAATTGTTACATGATTCAATCTAAAACAACAAATCTTGAGAAACAAGTCTACGAAGACATCCAAGAGCTTTGGTATGTTTGATCATCCATTTTAACTTTTTATTTACATTTGTAGGTTCAGGTACCTTATTTTCAACATATAGAGTGTGACCTTCTGTCATGAGAATACTCCATGCATTTTGATGCCATGTTGAATAATTATATGATGTTAGCAAAGGAACCTTAGAATGATCCATGAAAATGAGAGAGCACAAGCAAATAGATCAAAAATATGCACCAAGAGACCCCCCCCCCCCCCAAATCACTCAATCAAGAACCCCCCAAGCAATATCTAATTTGACACTTTATACCTACTGCGTTTACAATTGCCATTGCCAAAAATAGCAAAGTGGACTTTGATTTGGTACATGCAAATTGCCAAAATAGGCCACAAACTCATAGTGAAAAAATTACAGTAGATGAGATAAATCTGATCACACCACTGGAAAGTACAGGAAAAATCATGTACTTTCAAAAAAAATGGCACTCAAAAATGTTACCGTAGGAGCAAGTTATGGGCTCCCAAAGTTCCCAAAATGAGGACGAAGCAGCAACACCTGTGAGGATCTGAAATTTCTGGAAAAACCAGAGGTCAAAACCAAAAGCTAATGGTACCACTGTGTAGAGCACGAAAAATTATCCCAAATAAAAAAAAATTGCTCGAAAAAAGGAGCCAAATTGAGCAAGATATGAGCTTGTGAAGTTGAACTACAAAAATCAAAAGCCCATCTATGAGGGGTGAAAAAATTTCAATTGAGCACTGACGTGGCACTGACATCAGCAAGTCATGGGTTTAAATTTGATGGCTTGTGGCCTATCACTAGAAAACTTGAGGCCGCCGGAAAATGCGGTCAGAATATTCCCTGCTGGTTGTCGGAATCTTTTGGAATTGCTACTGGATTTCATGGATGACCGTTGGAAACTTCAATTCTGCCCACCACCGAGTTTGAATGCCCACCGGAATATGCCACCAGTTGGAGGGAAGAGGGGCCCGCAGGGGACAGTCTACAGCCACCATGTGGCATTGGCGGGATAGTCCGTAGGTACACCAATACCCTGCAACTGTACACAGGTACAGTGTGCGGATAAATCCGCAGAAAAAGATTTTTTTTTGCTTTTTTTTTAATTTTTTCAAAAAAAATTTAATACAATTTTTTAAAAAAATGATTTCTTGAAAAACATATTCCAATTTTTTTTTCTAAAATAAATCGTACTGTCGCAATAATGGTGACTTGGTGGTTGTACGGCTCACCGAGCAAAAAATCTTTGCCTCACCAAATGACTTACTCTGATTTGGATGATTGGATAGTCGATCTTAGGGTTTTTGGCCCTTTTGGACGTGATGGCAGGGTCGGATTTGACCCAAAATGCTCCAAAAATGCAGCTACCTTCTGGATCTGGCAACCACAATGCAGTTTCAAACCCTCATAGATTTGGCCTCATATGTCCGATTTGGACAAAACAAAAGGAAAAATCGACTTTCTCGAACCTTCCAGACGCAATGTTGAGTTTATATTTGCACCAACAAACTCCAATATAAACTTGCAATAAAGAGCCAAAAATGGAGCCTCCCCAAATCTGGTACCTGTCTTCAGAAAAAGACTCTCCAATGGCTTCCAACCCACTCTGATACCATGTTAGAATTGGCTATGGATGCCAAGTTCTATGGACCAAATGGAAAGCACAAAGAAGAGAGAAAATAATATGACAAGAATAAACTGTACTCAATGTCAATGAAAATGGAATTGCTTTTACAATGAGAGACCCCTTGGTTATATAGCCAAGGTGAGAACATAGGAGTACATAAGATTATGACAAGTGTCGTAATCTTATGACTTGAGACAACAATGAAAAGCTATCACTCCACCTAAAGTGGAAAGGTGATAATGTGATAACCACCACAAATAGTGGATCTACCACAAAAGGTGGAACCCTAATCACATGATATGTCCATGAAAGGTGGAGGTGATAAAGTAATAAGAAGATAAGTCCACCAAAGGTGGAACTTCTCCAACAACTCCTATGTGGTCCCTAAGTAAACTTAACTAAGGTGTAATTATGACCTAGGACAAGGTACAAAACATTTAATTACACCAACAGGGGTATTAGTGCTCCTTTGATATGGAAAGAGATCCCTTTCCCAATCCCTTATGATAAGCTAAATGATAATGAAAATGCCTTGAAAATGTCATGAAATGCAAGATGATGCATATGCCTATAGTGCAAAATAATTATATTATGGATGGATTTGGAGTAGAAGTGCCCTGTTATTTATAGGTTGAAGGTTTGAAAGATGGAGAGATGGGAGGAATGTGGGATTAAACATGAGCCAATGGAAAGGTACCACTTGTCAACATGCTAGTGGAGGAGGAATGAGAACATTTTGGAGAATGTGCAAGTAAATGCAATTAGGTGGATTTGAAATTTGAAAGATGGATTTAAATGCATATGGTTGAGAAATTTTGGGGGGAAATTAGTTTGGGCAAGAAAGTAAAAAAAATGGAGTTAATGAAGGAATATTTCTTTGGAATATGCCTTGTGAGGGAAAATAGGGGTAATTAGATAATTACATAAAATGAATTTCATGTGCAAGTGGGTGGGTTAGTCAAGGGTTTAGGTTTGACCCATTTTGAGTCAAATCCTAGAGGATGGGTAATTAGGATTATGAGTTAATTAATTCAGATAAATT
Organism: Sequoiadendron giganteum; assembly: GCA_007115665.2. Classification (NCBI taxonomy): domain Eukaryota; kingdom Viridiplantae; phylum Streptophyta; class Pinopsida; order Cupressales; family Cupressaceae; genus Sequoiadendron; species Sequoiadendron giganteum. The sequence goes on from CM021100.1 coordinate 78,743,303, forward strand.
AACTTGGAGGAATTTTAGGGGTTTTGACATTTGATTTAATCAATTTTTTTTATTAAATCAGATGAGAGGACCTCTAGGACTTAATTAAATAATTTGATTTATTTAATCAAGTATGATGCACCTTAGTGAATTAATCAAATAAATTACTTTATTTGATTAATAGAGGAATTTGATGTTAATTAGAGTGGGATTAGATGCATTATGTTAGTTGATTATTTTGAGTGTCTATACAAGCATATGAATATGAAGTCATTTATCCTCTTTTCTTTTTTTTCATTGACCCCTCTCCCGTGTGTGAAACTAAATTAGTGAAAGAGAATAAAATCATGGAAAATCATGACAATAAAGTTTTCCCTTCTCCTAATATTTGTCATATTTGTGAAGAATATATTTTGGTGTTAGAGGAACCCATCATTGAGAGCCATGAGAATCCTATTTGTTTCTCTTCTCCTACTTGGGAAGATAATATTGAACAACATGATGCAATCATCGATAAGCATGAAAATCCAACCATTGATATCTCACCTACTTGTGATGAAGATATATTAGAAGATCCAACCATTGAATGTCATAAAAATCTAGTTTGCTCGTCTCCTAAAAACTCTCCTACTAGGGAAAATATCATGGTGCAAGAGGATGATAGAATTGGTACGTGTATTTCAAATAATAGTAATGTGGCTTCATTAGATATTGATGATGAGGTGACATTAGACTCCCCTTCACTAGAATATCATCAAAATAAGGATAATTATTTTGAGGTTCTAAACATTATATCTCCCTTGATTATTAGACCTCTTGAGATTTGTCTAATCATTGGACCTCCTAAGATTCCTCTAATTATTGGACCTCCAAATATTCCTTTAATTATTAGACCTCCCAAGTCATCTACTAAGCCGCTTCTTATCATAGGAACACCATAATACCAACCACAACCTCCAAGAGCTATCCTAAACTTTATAAGGCAACTCACTAGTAACAATATTTCACAACAACCGAGTTATAATACCATTTCTCATACACACAACACAAGAAAAAATCTAGGAAACCATAAACCATACCTACTTCATTACCACTTCCTCAACCTTTATTGCTCAATGCTCCTCATTTTCCTTTGCATAGTGGAAAGGAGTATGATCTTTTAGAATAAATTCACAACACTACTGCTAAGATATCCTTGTGGGATTTGATTCAAACTTCACCTAACTACCATAGGATGCTTCAAAATGCCTTCAATTTTTTTGTTATTTCTCCTAGTGTGTAACCAAATGATGTAGTATCCCTAATTGAAGTTATGAACTTGGTCAACTTAGACATTACCTTTCACCAAGATGAGATACCTCCATTAGAAGTGCACAAGCAAAATGAAGCTTTCATGATAATGAATGTTATTAATAAGTGTGTGATAAAATGAACTCTCATTGACAATGTTTTGGCTCTTAATGTGTGAATTGTAAACCTTTTAGATAATATTGGAGTGGAAAAGACTTTGATTGAACCTAATTATTTATGTATTCATGGATTTGATAATATGGGAAAATAACCGCTTGGTCTAATAACATTACCTATAAGAGTTGGAAATGTCACATTGCAAACTCCTATTCATGTCATGCCTGATAATATTTCATCTAATATTCTCTTGGGTAGACCTTAGATTCATGAAATAAATGGGGTACCTTTAACTCTTCATCATTTAATGAAATATGTCTATAACAATAAGGTTTATACAATCAAGGATGACCCTCACCCAAAAAGCTTTTTTCACACTAAGAAAGATAAGGAAATTCCTTTGAAAATATTGATACCAACTTCAAAAGTAGAACCCATGCAAGAGGAAGAAAAAGAGAAGAATATTGAAGAAGTCACCAAGCTATTAGATGATTCTTGGGGTTCCTTATTATTTATACCTACATTCATGGGAGAATACAATATTACACAAAAAACAAGAAAAGAGAAAGAAGCTACCATAATATCCACACAAGTTGAGTCATCAAAATCACATGAGTCTACAATCTTTACCAAGGAAAAGGAAAACAAAATTTATACATCCACATATGAAGAGGGTGATCATGAGAAAGCACCAAATCCAAAATAAATGGAAAAATTTTATGGAAGAGGCAATGAGATTTTGAAACAACTATGCTATAATGGAAAAGGATGTGGTGCTATAAAACAAGGTATATGTGTCCCTATAGAGCCTTCTACATAAGAAACAACTAGCGGTCTTGGTTATTGTCCCTTAAAAGAAACAAAAGAATCAAAAGGCCTTCACTTAATATCAAAACTCTTACAAAAGATTCTTCTGAAAACTTCAACCTTGGTACATCCTGAACTAATAGATACTACATATGGGAATATCTCATTGTATATGCATCAAATTGATACTTTTCCTACTCATTATAATCAATAACATTAGTTGTTGCTCCTTGTCATGTGGTAGTTGTAGTATCATAGCATATTCACTACCATGCATGAGGGTATAAACTCAACTTTATGCAATAATATTTCCTCTTTGCATGGAGCAACATATCATCATCCATTTTTTGGCTCACCTTTTTCCCTTTGGTGGCAAGGGGTTAAGTAGCCTTGTCCTAGAATGACACTTCTCATTGTCTCATTTGGCTAGTTGACTACCCTCCATATATATATACAAGAAAGCTTGGGATGTGGATGACATGCCTTAAGTTGCCTCACATGTGACATACTTTTCTTTTTGTTGCATTTTGGGGGCAACTCCTTTTCATGATGTAGCTTTATTTGGAAACATATGTTTGGCATAGTGCTTTCCAAATAAAGATCTCATGTATTGGCATTTATTGTATTCTACTTTAAAGTAATTGCTCATAGAATGGTGTTTAGAAATTTCTTTAAAGTGGGGGCATACATGTCCCTACTCATTGTTTGCTTCAAAGTGTGTTATTCTTAATTAATGTGATGTCTTATTGGTGGTGACATTGGATTTAATGTGCTCCAGGAGTGTGAGCTTTCTTGGCATATGACATTCCTCTTAGTGGCAATGCTGAGGATTGCATTCCTTAAGTTGTGAATCTTTTATCCTTGAGAAGTCATCTCTTGGAGACATTAAGCATGATGTTTCCTAAAGTGATACCATTCATGAACTAATAAAATCACCATTGAATATCCTATCCTATTTCATGTACTACCTTTGTCAAGGCTACCAAGCATGACGCAACTTGCTTGCAAATGGAGCCCTTTTTTGTGAGTGCCTAACATAACACAACTTGCTAGCCTTGTGACCATTTTTCAATGGCGCATTATCAAAGTTATCAGGAGGTATAAATTTGGTATGGCTAGTACAATGGGAGCCTATAGACCTGCAATGAATTTCCCATTAGCCAATTTTTAGGGCTCACCTAGTGGACAACATATTTCACTAGCTTGTCTGAGTATATTTTTTTTTGCATAGTAGATAGTGGGTTTCAACTTGTGAACATTCTTGGAAAAATATTTAAGGATTGATCCATACTAATTGGATAAATATTTGAGGTTTGATCCATCCCCTCTTTCTCTTCTCATTAATTTTGGCATTGTATGCTTGTGTATCTTGTCTTGCTGCTGCATATTTAACATAGGCATGTGTCTCTTTGTGCCTTTCTTGGTTTTTCATGAGATATTAGATCTTGGGGGCTTGATCCTCCTCCTTGACCCTTTTTATCTTATACTTCCAATGATTGTATAATTAGACCTCTCTTGATGCTTGTTTGATTACTTTAGTTTGATTTTGACATAGAGCTCATGCTCTAAAGTGGGGGCTAAATGTAGTGTCATAAAACATACTTTATATTTCACACTATGTTTGGGTCCCTTAATTAATTTAACATAATTAAGCATCTAATTAGCCCAATTATGTATCTACAATCCTAATTAATTGCAATTGTTGAAAGGGGAATCAGTATTAAATTAATCCAATTATCATTTTTAACACCTCAAAATGAATAGGTCCTGGCAATTTAGGCCAAGGCCCATTCGCCCTTGAGTGAATTGGTACCCTTTAGTTGCCAAATTCAAATTTTAAATATGTTTTTTGAAAACTTTTTATGATCCAAATTCAAATTTTAAATGTCGGCATGTAATGTTTAATTTTTGGGAATTTAGAAAATTACATATAAATACAAGGCCTTTTTATCAAATTTAAATCCTAAGAGATCTAAACTTCATATGCAAGCATTCCTAGAGAAAATATTATTGTCAAAGGTGTTCAAGAGAATATTTATCAGGCATCTACAACACCATTCAAAATCTAAATAATCATGTCAAAGTTATCATCATTAATGCATGTTTTTGGAGCTAACATTGTGATGTAGGGTTCAAGAATTCAAGCCAAATTTCAAGCATCAAGATCAACATCCAATGAAAGAAATTTTATGCAAGATCAAGACCTTGGAGAGATGTCTTAAGTTTTAGTTATTCAAAGGTTTTTACTCAAGGCTTTGGTGAGTTGCAATAAAGCAAGTGTTTATTCATCATTCCTTTCTTTCATGTTTCATTTCATTTTAAGGTTTAATTACCAAAATGGGGTTTGACCAAGGGAAACCCCCATTCACCAAAAATAAACAATTTTCCCTCTTGTGTGTGATGCAAATATTAGGTTGAATAAGGATTGAAGATTCATCAAAAGTGCAATTTTATAAAGTTTTCAAAGCTATCAACATTTTTGTCAAGCAATCAAAACTCACTTGGAGAATTTAATTCTGGATTTTCGATTGTGAATTCTAGAGGAATCAGTGGTACAAACCTAGGAGCAGAGTATTGTAAAAGTAGATTTTTAACCCCTAAAGTAAGATCGATTTGCCCTTGGATGAATGAGTCCCAAGAGGAAACTCAATAGAGGCTTTTGTGATAGGTTCATAAATTTATAACCTTCTCAAATCTATTAGAACTTTCTAGATTTTGTTAGATTAAGGTTTAAAATTGATGTTTCAAGTGTTACATTGCATAATTGTGTTTGTTTACGATTTTTAGTTTTTCTTTCAAAAGTGCATTTCAGGTTAATTTACCCCATCCTTAGTCATAAGGAAAAAAATACTATATCTATCAAGGTTGACTCACCTAAGGGTTTAAATTCAATATTGCCCCAAGGGATCTCATTTTCCTAATGAATTAAGGAAAGTGTAGGTGCATACCCCTATTTTAAACAATCACCTCCATTTTCGTCCATTTCAAGTGAGTTTGAGAATAGGTTCACTCTCTCACTAAAGTGGGGGCTAAATATAGTGTGTTAAATTGTTACCCTTGACAATTTCACACTATATTTTGTTCTCTACTATGTGATTTGATCTAATTATGCACCTACTTTTCTATTTAAAAAAAATTATGAGAAAATAAAATATAAGAAATCAAAGTATGGATTTAATATTCCCCACCCCCCCCTCGATACTTTTCATCCCTAAAATGAAAAGAATCCAACCTAGGGAATAGGCCACCCAAGACTACCCATTTTGGCTCCAAATTTAAATATCTCAATATCAGTAATTTATTATTTGAAAGTAAAATTTCAACTATCAACTAGGAGAATTTAATTTTCAAGAATTTAGATTTATCAAGCATATAAAATATAGTATTTTCACATTTTTAATTAACAAACAATCACAATGAAATTCACTAAAAAATAGTATTCTTCAAGAAGATTTCATGAGAAGTCAAGAGAAACATTTTGAGAATTATTGAAACATTTTTTCCTCCAAGTATCATGTCAATTTTTATGTTAGTTTTGTTCATGTTTTGCATGAATTTCATTTTTTAGTAGTAACACTTGTACGTCTTCAAATCAAATCAAGTCCAACAACTATTGATCCTTGAAGGTGATGAGTGTGACTTACACTCATCAAGGATATTATATTCGAGTTGTGAATTGCATAAAATTGTGATTTCATTATTTTTTTGTCATTTAGTGTCTATTCCTCAAAAGGATAAGCTCTCTTTTATCATCATTTTTTTCATTGTAAAGGTAGAAATACCAACATGGATTTTGACTGAGGCAAGCCCCTATATGGCACAACCCTTCCCCTCCTTTTATGTGTGTAGGTTATATCTCTAAAGAGGATTGGAGGAAGATTGAAGACAATTTTCTCATGCATGAATTGAAATTCTACCAATCGACAAGTCATGAAATATATATTAACTTAGTGATAGATGAAGATTTGACAACCAAATCCAAAAAGTAGAGACTAAAAATTAGAGACCTCTTGTCTATGAAAGAAATTTCCAATTTCAAGTCCCTAGTCTAGGGTGTTCTTGTGCCCTAGACCACCTAGATCTGGCTCAAAATCAAACTATAGGTGTATCAGTTTCTGTATTTTTATTTTTTGGAACTTAAATTTGTTTATGTGTTTTCAATTTGTCATAATTCATAACATCATTGTATTTGTATAGTTTACCTAGTGACATCACTGCATCAACTTTTCAAATGATCAACTTGCCACCTCCAACACACCACAACAAAAAAGAATCTAGATATAGGGTTGTTGATTCACTTTTTAGATTGTTAGTTAATCTCATATCCTTGTTGATTTAGATTCTCCAACACATATTCTTAAAAAAAAATGATTTTAGTCATCTAGCCATTAGACCTAGGATCTCCTTTTCCAATGAAATAGTTATTTTTTAACCTAGATAGGAGAGTCCTATTCACATTGCTTAAGTCTCCACTTAGGGACATCTAGAGTTTCATCTCACCTCATGTGTTTGATACAAGTGTCCTCACTTTGTGGGACACCATTTGCAAGGTCACTTTCCACTCACTAGAATACTTCTCATGTGAGTTCTAAGAAGTGTTCTATCATTGAAGGGTTAATTAGTCATTGTGTTTGAATTAACTACCTCCACCTCTTTTCCTATATAAGAAAGAATATATTATATATTTTACTCAACTCTTTTATCAACCCTTTGATAATGTAAATTAGGCTCATTGTGTGCAAGTGATTTTGTGCAAGTTTGTAGTTTTCTCTTTATGTTATTGGAAATCATAACATGGTATCTAAGTCATGCTAGCAAAACCCTTCCTAAAATCTTGCACGTAGCCTAGTAAATAATTCATTTTTTAATTTGTGTGTTAGTGTTTTTATTGTGCAAAGAAGCATTATTGTGTCATGTAAGCTATGGGATATACTTGTTGGTGTGAAGTCATTCACATGAATTACTCTCACCTTGAGTGAATTTGGAGTTTAAAGATAAGCGTATGTGGCCTATTTTCCATTCACACCTTCATTCATCCTTGGCTCAATTTATTATTGGGGGATTTGAGCTTCATGATAGGAAATTGTGAAGAGAGGGCCAAATTTCAACTGTAGAAATGAATCCTTATTTGATAGTTACATTTTTTTTTGAAGGAAATTGTGCATGCTAGGAATTTCATTACAAGCTAATATATTTCACATGCTGCTTGATTTTCTATTGCCTTTGTCTTTCCCAATAGGTTGTGATAGGCCTATGGGAAGGCTCATGAGTAGCAAGGGCAAGCAAAGGCAACCCTCAAGTTTCAAGTGGATAGTAAGGGCAACAAACATTTTTGCTAAGATCTACTCTAATTTTTTCATTTGCTATTTGACTCAACCTTGTCTTTGGGTTATTTCAAATGTCTCATGGTTTTTTTGTGTCTCAAAGGTGTAAGGTACTCACCTCAACTTGCACATCTTCTTCTCCATGGGTTTAGGTAAATTCATCGCTAGTCACTCATCACCATGGCATATTCATTATGTACATAATTCACCTCCAATAATTCATCACTATGGTATATTCACCATGCATATCTTTTTCATGCATTCAACAAAATCTTTGTTCTTTTCTTTTTTGGGTGTTTTAGGCCACTTAAATATTAAAAATGTATACGTGATGAATACACCATGATGATGAATTTCTAGAAGTGAATTGTATGTGTATACATCTAAAAATGGCCATTATAAATCAAGCCTATTAATTAATTAATTATGAATTATTTAATTAATATTCTAAAGTCATCTATATATAAATAAATTTAATTATTTATTTATATCATTCATTTTTGTAATTCTTCTAGTTTAATTAAATAAATAAGTTTATTTAATTATCACCATCTTCTTATTAATTAAATTAAATAAATTTCATAATTTGTTTATATTAATTATCATATTATTCTAAAGTTTGAATGTTTAAATTCAAATAATGGAATATTCCTCCAAACTTATTCTTCATCTCACATTTAAATTAAATATTATAAGTATTTGATTTAACACTTTTTCTCACTTGATATTTAATTCTTCCTTTTTCATCTAGCACACATAATTAAATATTAATTATTTAATTATGGAAGCTTCTAAATTCATGTCACATATAATTAAATAAATTAATTATTTAATTAAAGGATTTATCCTCAACTACCAAATAACTCCTCATAATTGAAATACACAAATGGAAACTTTACTTCAACTTTGAATGGAGAAGGTTGTGTAGGAGGAAACATTTTCCATTATTCTCTCAACCTTACATATTTCTCTCAACTTCCAAAATCTCTCATCATTCATCTTGACAGGTTTGATTTCAACCATTGATATTTGCCAATTGGATTCTTGCCTCCAAAATTATATAAATACAACCCTTTTGTGAGTTGAAAAGGATCCTAGATTTTGTGAATTTAACGCAATTACTATGGTTGCATTTTATGCAGTATTTAGCAATCTTCTTAAGCATAGAATTTGAAGTTCATAGCATCTTAGTTTCATATCATAGCTTAATCATGTCATAATCATTTTAGCAATATACATGCATGTTGGATAATCTCATTCTCTAAGTTGTCATTCTACCAAGTTGTTGCTTAACAACTTATAGAGAATCATTTGGAGATAGAGGACAATGAGACGTTTTTGAAGGAGTTGTTTTAAAGAGTTTGTTTTAATTTTAAATTAGTTTCCTTCGATTTAATGTCACATTGGTGTGTGGGTTTATCTTCTTAGTTAGCTCATATATTCACACACATAGTATGTATGATGAATATGTCACAATGATTAATTGTTGATGATGAATTATTGATGGTGAATTGCTCATTGTGAATTACTGATGATGAATTTTCCTAAAGTCATTCTCTACATACACATGACTTCTAAATGGTTATCAAACTTAATACGGCTCTTTGCATTACCAATGCTCAATGTCATCAGTCTTCCTATCATGAAAAGAAAATGCAATATGTATGGTAGGTAGAAGGTGTCAAGAGGATGTTTGGCCTTGAATCATGTTAGTCAAAGAATCTTATGGCATGAGATTTGTTGTTAATCTATTTTCTTGCCTCTTGTGCAAAACTATCAAGGATGCCAGATTTAACTTACCACCTATGGGAGAGTACGCAATTTGTATGTTCTTCTTTCCAATGTCTTATATTAACACTTCAGACATCAGTTGTGGTTTCTTATTAGAGTTTGATCTCCAGCTCACCTACAATAAACTCCATCATTATATCGGCCCCCTTTTAGTGCTATGTGGAAGATATAGAGAGGAGAAAGGCATTTTCATGCTATTTTTTTTAGTATTATAAACCTTTAAACAACAACCTCCGTGCTACTCAAATTAACACACTTTCATAGTAGGAGAAATTGACTGGATGGTGACAACAACTTTGGGATAAGCAAAGAAAGTGGTGTCATTGTTCAAAATAAGTTCCTCCATTGGTAGTCCACTTCCATAGGTGGTCGCCACCTCTACTAGTCCAATTTTTTTTGAGTTTTTAATAAATTGTAGCTATTATATATTGTTAACCTTTATTAATGAGTAAGTGTCAATATGTATATTGATATAAGATAAGATTACACATATTCACAAAAAAAAAAAGTTTGGGTGGTAAAAAGGAACACCCCTAGAGTCACATGGGTAGAGTGCAAAAATCATAAAGTCACTTGGTCCCTGCCCAAAATTAGGAACCATTATCAAAATAACATAAAAGGCCGCTAAGCGACTATGACAGTTTCGGTAAAGGAAGGGGGGTACTTATCATCTGGCCTACCCCGTAAAATAACTGGGTCCAGAGTGATATCAAGAGGATCCCAACCATTACACCCTTTCCTTTATCTTCTCACTTTAGAGAGATCGCCAAATCCAAACATGAGAGAAATTTATTAGTATTAGTTGGCCAACTAGAAATGTCGCTAGAAGCTCCACCAGAAGGCCACCTAAAATCACCACCACCTGCTCTAGACACTCCTCTAGAAGGCCACCCCAGGTTAGCTTGAAGAGTAGGAGAGGGTGAATGTATGCGAAGATGTGAGACAATATGAGGATGAGCCTAATAATGGGGGTGAGCTTAAAAATACCTAGTAGAACAACTCCTTCACTGGCCATGCAAAGACAATTGGCCCCAGGAGGAAGTGGGAGAGGGAGGCACACAAGCTACAGTGCATGGGGCATTCACTGAGTGGTCTAGTAGCTCCTAAAGGTGCGCCACCTCAAGCACAACTTTGACCTTTATGGTATGAAAAAGGTTGAGATTTATTGGAATCTGACTATCAACATTTTCAATTATGGGCTAGCAATTAATACTAGCATTAAATGCTATCCCTTAGCTAGAATTAAATTGTTAGGTCATATCAAAAAGTTTGTAAAGTGGAGTTTTTTTAAATTTTATCATAGCTTTCAAATTGTAAGTCAAAATTTTGAATTTTAATAGGAAATCTATTTCTAAGCAAAACAAACTAACATCAAGACAATGTGAAAATTGTGTTATTTAACATATATTTTATCTCTTCCTTTAAAAGGGAAACATAATTTTTTTAAGTACAAAATTAGACACATATGATTATTGTATCTTTTAATTAGCTACTCAAAAAGAGTAATTCTATTGTGAAACTAAATATCACTTACCCATTTCATCGGAAAAGATATCACATTCAAATATAAAGTGTCATTATTTGTTATATTGAAATTGTTATATGCACTAAAACATACAAAGTGACAATTTAGGAGGGATCAAATAATGAAGTGGGGTTGTCATTTTCATTTTGCCTTGAGTACTTTATACTTCTTCTACATTGCTTCCATGATTCTAATTTTGAAACTCAAAGAATTTGGGAATGACTGAAAATAATGATTGAAAAGGAGATCAACTCATCCACCATCATCTACTACATGAGATCCTAGAGACACATATATTCTTCCTAGTAGAACATCACTTCTTCCATAAGAATTTGGACAAGCTTCATCAAGAGCATATAGAAATTCTTTAAATCACTTCTTTGGTGCATGTTCTACATCAAGTCTTCACATGGAGCATTTGAGTGTCATCCAAAGAAGTCATCATCATCTTATGGGGGATTGAAAGTCTCTTCATTATATCATTTCAATTTTGGAGAGGGGTTTCTCTTCTTCATTCCACTTTATGAAATATTTAAATATGAGTATCTAATATGTCCTAGTAGTCGAGACTCATCATTAGCTCATACATTACTTCCTAAGTTAAACTTAAGGGGAGGTATTGATGTAAATAGTGACTTTATTAAACTAGTTAGTTATTAACCTAACTAGGAGAGTTGTATTCACATTGCTTATGAGTCCATTTAGAGACTTCTAGATTTTTGTCTCACCTCGTGTGGTTGAGACAAGCATCCTTACTTTGTGAAACACCTCTTGCATGGTTACTTGTCACTCACTAAGTGTTTCATCATTGAAAGGTTAGTTAGTCATTGTGTTCAATTTGACTACATTCACCTCCTTGCCTATATAGGAAATGTTATATTATAATTTTTACTCAACTCTTTTATGAACTCTTTGATAATGTAATTGGAGTCATATTCAATGCAGGTGAATTCATGATTTTTTTTTTAATTTTTGCTTTATGATCTTGAAAATCATAACAAATAGCATTGTCCAATAATCCAATTTTCCAAGAAGAATAAACACATTTATACAAGGTATCATTTTATTGGAAAGTTGAACAATAATGAAGATTTTTTTGAAACACATGTAAACATCTTTAAAAGAAAATAAAAAAGAAAGTTTTGTGAATCAAATAGAGTTTGCATACCATAGATGTGAATAGTTGTGTTTAAAGAATATGTTGAAAATAATCCCAACTATTTAGAATAAAATTAAATAATCCCAACTATTTCATTCATTCATGATTCATATTCCTTCATTCTCCGAGCCATCACCCCATCTTCAAAGTGTGTAAGCTTCAATTCTCCAACTCAATTGCATTTCTTCTATATCCACTTTTTCTTCATCAAAGTAATTTTAAATATAAATTAATTGCATAATCTTCTTTGCTAGATGTTTACATACGGAAGAGATTTCAACATACCACATAATTAAATGTGATTAATTGTTTTGGTTTTTGGCTCTTATTGCTCAGCCATATATTTTGCATGAAGACGGTTTCAATATATATGTTTGAAATAGAAGAAAAAGTAGTATAACAATAGTTTCAAGTAGTCAACAAACTATTAGAACTTAAACAGAGGATGTGTGTGATGACATCAGTAATAAAAGAAATATACGACAGTGGAAGTATTCGCGGTAACAAAAGGAGGAATAAATAAAAATGAAGTACATAAAATGTGTTCATAAAACTAAAAGAAAAATAAAAAAAGCACAATGAACACACACAACAATATATATAAGAGAAGAGCCAAGAAATATTTCTATTGCTACACAAAAATAGAACCATTATTTCTTCCTTTCTGCTTACAAAAAAAATTACAAATACGTCTATAAATAGAGGTCTTAGAATTTTCTAGATATACTTTTCACTCAATAAGCATGCATAAAATGTGAACTAGGGAGAACTTAGACTATCGGAAAAACAAAATGATAGTGAAAGCTTCTATTTTAAATGATTTTGTTGACTTGAGCACTTTGTTTGGTGGTAGAGACTTCGATATTAAATGATGCAAGTGATCTCCTTTATTTTGTGCCTTTGTTTGCTTCATACACATGTTCAAAATTCTCCCACTTGAAGAAATTGAAGGGTTTTGAATAAGTTGTAATCATCAAGTCACCCCTAAGCCTACCATGTCTCTACATAGCTCATGTTTTTCTCTTCACAAAATTTTAGTGAGCATATCTGTAGGGTTCTTATCTATATGGATATTTTCCAAGGATATTTGTCCTTCCTCCAACACATGTTGAATCCAATCATATATCAAGTCAATATGTTTGGTTTGTGAGTGAAAAGCTAGATTTTTAGCTAAGTGAATGGTGCTCTGACTGTCACAAATAGCACATACTTGTCCTATTTTATTCCTAGCTCTTCTAGGAATCATTGCATCCACAACATCTCTTTGCAAGCTTTTATCACAGCTATATACTCTGCCTCTATTTTGGAGAGAGCTATTATTCGGTGTAGCTTGGATACCAAAGATACTGCAACACCTACAAATATATACAAATAACTAGTAGTAGACTTGCTAGTGTCCAAGTCTCCAGCCATATCTACATCTATAAATCCTTCAAGAACCATATCAATATTGTGAAAACATAAACAACTATAATGAATGGTACCCTTGAGATACCTGAAAATCCACTTTACTGCTTGCCAATGTTGTTTACTAGGATTTGCAAGGAACCTGCTCACTACTCCCATTGAATGTGCAATATTCAGATGAGTGGATACCATGGCATACATCAAGCTACCAACTACCGAAGCATAAGGAATCTTTTTCATTCCTTTCTTCTCCTTGTCATGAAAAGGGCATAAATCGACACTCAATTTGAAATGAGAAGCAAGAGGTGTACCAATTGGCTTGGCATCCTTCATATTAAATTTGTCTAGCACCTTTTCAATATATTTTTCTTGTGACAACCATAATTTTTTCAAATTTCTATCATGAATGATCTTCATGCCTAATATTTTTTGTGCTAGACCCAAATCCTTCATTGCAAACTGACTGCCGAAATCCTTCTTTATTCTATTAATCATATTCTTATCATGTCCAACAACTAACATATCATCCACATATAATAGTAATATAATAAAATTTCCCTAATCATATCTCTTGATGTAGACACAATAATCAACCTCTAGTCTATTAAAACCATGCTCCAACATAAATGAATCAAATTTCTTATACCACTGGCGAGGTGCCTATTTCAACCCATAGAGACTCTTCTTCAACCTGCAAACCAAGTTCTCTTTACCTTTTATTTTGAATCCTTCTGACTGCTCCATGTAAATCTCCTCTTCCAAATCTCCATGAAGGAAAGTTGTCTTTACATCTAATTATTCACACTCCAAGTCTAAAGCAGTAGTAAGACCAAGAATAACTCTAATGGATGGCATTTTAACAACCAGTGGAAATATTTCAGTGAAGTCAATACCTTCTTTCTGAGAAAATCCCTTCACTACCAGCTTTGCTTTGTATCTTTGCTTCCTCTTGTCACCCACATGCTTGATTTTGTACACCCATTTGTTTTGTAGGGCTTTTCTTCCTTTTGGAAGCTTTACCAACTCCCAAGTTCTATTTTCTAGCAAGGAGTTAATTTCTTCCTCCATTGCTTTCTTCCATTCTTTGCTATGCTCATCTTTACAAGCTTCCTAAAAACCATTAGGTTCACCTTCACCAGTTAATACAATATAGTCTGAGGGTATATACCTTTGTGAAGGATTATGTGGCCTAGTGGATCTACAAACCAACTATGGTGTTGTGTTTTCATGTTGAATCTCTTGTAAAGGATCCTACAAGGTTTCTTCTTATGTTGTTACACATTCTCCTCTTGTTGTTCATCATACTCTTGATCTTGCTACCCATTTTCTTGCATTGTTGGGATATTTTCTTGCTATTCATCAAACCTTTCAAAAAAACTCTTAACCTCCAAACTACTTGTAGTCCTCTTAAACATCTCTTACTCATTAAATATAACATCCCTGCATCTAATAATCTTATGTTTAACTAGATCCCATAAATGATAACCAAATTCACCATCTACATATCCCAAGAAAATGCATTTCATAGATTTATCATCTAGGGTATGTGTAGGATCATGATGGGTATGTGGTTGACGACTTTTTTTTTTACCCAAAATTGATGAAATGAAAAAAAGGTTTTTGAAGGAGATTCTCAGCTTTCCACCAATATAGATTATGCTTTACGTTGAATTTAATAAATAATTATTATTCATTTTCTTTTGAATTACGACTAAAGTCCTAATTTTTAGGCTGATTGAAAAACATCTACAGATTTCAAATGGTATCATATTTTTTGAATCCAAAACATGTGTCACATTCTATGCTTCATATACTATAAGATTAAAAAAGAAAAAAATGAATTTCATGAAGTTTTGACCAAGTTAAGGTGGTCAGACATACGAGTCTTTATATATTTTAAAAGTTGTCATAAAAAAATTATAATTAATTATTTACTTCAAAAAAAATAACAAAAAAATATGCATCACATTGAGACATGAGTCCTCTACATATATCTAAAATATTATAAAAAAAATATTAACATTTTAATGTGGTTAGGGTGGTTAGACAGACACCTACTTCTTATTTTTTCCCTGAAATTTAAGTACCACTATATTGAAATTTCAAATTTTCAGCAAATAGATTTTATTTTTTTGTAAATAAACCTAATAATTTAGAAACTAAATTCAATTTTCTACAAATTCTATTCTTACATATTTTTGAAATAATATAGATAACTTATTCAAACTTAATGTCAAGTTTCCTAACTCTGATTTTTCTAAATGTTTTGCCACTTAAGGGCTTGTTTTTTCCATGATGATCTTGCACATACCCTCTAGCTTAATTCTATTGTCTTTGGGAATATGCACAAATGCTTCACATCCAAAGATTTTCAAGTGAGAATAATTCCCCTTCTTACCAATCCAAACTTCTTCAAGAATGCCACCATCCAAGGCTGTAGTAGGAGATTGATTTATGAGATAACAGGTTGTCCTCACTGCTTCTGCCCAAAAATGCTTTTCTAAACCAAAATTTGACAACATACTCCTCACCTTATCCATGATAATGTGATTCATCCTTTCTACAACACCATTTTGTTGAGGAGTACTAGGGACAATATTCTCATGCTTAATTCCAAATCTATTACAATATTCCTTGAATGCATTTGAGCAGTATTCTCCACCATTATCTATCCTCAAGCATTTGAGAAATTTGTTTGTTTCTCTTTCAATGGCTCAATATGAAAATTTTGAAATATCCCAAATACGTCATCTTTGTTTTTCACGGAGTAGGCCCAAACCTTTTTAGATGCATCATCTATGAATTATACAAAGTAGGATGCTCCTCCTAATGATTTAATATTAACAAGACCAAATACATCCGAGTGTATCAATTCGAACAGTTTTTTCTTTCGTTCATGACCACCTCTAAGAAATGACACTCTTCATTGCCTACCATAAATATAATTCTCACAAAGATCAAGATTATAAGATCTCAAACCTAGTAGAATTTTTTTTCCCATGAGGATTTTTAGGCCTTTCTCACTCATATGACCCAAGCGCCTATGCCATAGATTTGTTGAGTTTCCTTCTTTTACAACAACAGTTGTATCTGATCTTTTTGTCATTGTCGTTAATGTATACAAATTCCTGGTCTCGGTTGCTTTAGCCACGACCAATGCTCCTTTGCTGATTTTCCAGCCACCTTTTTTAAAGCTTACAAAATAGCCTTCATCATCCAATCCTCCTTCAGAGACCAGGCTCATGTGCATTTCTGGTACATATCTAACCTCTTTTAGTAGGATATCTTGTCCTTCCTTCATCTTGATCTTGACATCTTCCACTCCAACAATGCTGCAAAAATGATTATTTCCCAAATGCACTCTACAATAATCACTAGGATTATATGCAACAAAATTCTCTTTGCATGGAGTTACATGGTGAGATGCCCCAAAATAAATGATCCAATCAAAGCTACTAGAGGTATTCAAGCATATATCTTCTACTTAAACAGTAAGTAAAACATCTCCATCCGTACCTATAGTACTGGTCTCACATTCATTTGTGCTAGTTGGCTTCTGATTTTGATATTTCTGGCTTCACTTCCAGACTCTACACTCTCTCTTCATGTGCCCCAACTTTCGACAATGATAACAAGTGATCCTGCCCGTTTTTTATTTGGATTGGCCTCTCGATCTTGAGCATCCTTGATAGCCTCAATCAATCCTCCTACCACGACCAACTAGAACTAGAGCTTCTCCTCCCTAGTTTTTAGCAATTGACTTTCATCACAACTCCTCATTCATTACACTGCTGCTGACATCATGAAACTTCGGGGTTCCTCCAGACATTGAAGTGCTCATAGTGACAATCAAATTTTCCTAGCTATCTGGCATAGAACACATTAGTGAAATAGCTCTAATTTCATCATCCAAAACAATTTTAACTGAGGCAAGCTAACTAGTAATGATATTGAATTCATTTAAATGTTCTGCAACTGAAGCACCCTCCTTCATCTTAAGATTATAAAGTCTCTTCATTAAGAACACCTTATTTGATGTCGTGTTCTTCTCATATAGATCATGAAGCTTTTTCCATTGTTCAACTACTATTTTCTCTCTGGCAACATTAAAATACACATTTTTAGCCAAATATTGGCAAATGGTTGCAATGGCCTTTCTATCTAGCTTGTTCCAATCTTCATCTATCATCGTTGTGCGTTTCTTTGCTATTCCCTCTATTGGCAAATATTGATCCTTCAGAATTAGTATATCTTCCATTTGGGATTTCCATAGGGCAAAATTAGCCACATTTAACTTCTCCATATCGTTCATTGTGGCTATCTCCATGCCTGCTCAACAAAGCCCTACACACATCAAACCTTCCAACAGCCTAGCTCTGATACCAGTTGTTAGGACAAGAACAGAGGATGTGTGTGATGACAACAATAATAAAAGCAATATACGGCAGTGGAAATATTCACAGTAACAAAAGGAGGAATAGAGCAAAACAGAGTATATAAAATGTGTTTATGAAACTAAAAACAAAATAAAAAAGACACAATGAACACACACAACAACATTTATAAGAAAAGAGCCAATAAATCTTTCTCTTGCTCCACAAAAACAGAACCTTTGTTTCTTCTTTTCTACTTACGAAAACAATTACAAATGCCTTTATAAATAGAGATCTTAGAATTTTCTAGATATACATTACACTCAGTAAGCATGCATAAGATGTGAACCAAGGATGGGAAGCTTCTATTTTAAATATTTTTGTTGACTTGAGCGCTTTGTTTGGTGGTAGAGACTTCGATATTAAATGATGGAGGTGATCTCCTTTATTCAGCGCCTTTGTTTGCTTCATTCACGTGTTTTTCTCTGAGTGTAATCAAAGAGCAGCAGCTCTGTGTCTATGTTTTAAGTTTTAATAATTGTATGTTTTGAAATATAAATTATTTTCCATTCATCTTTGTGTTTTATCACTGTTATTTCTGCTCTTTGTTTCAGTTTCTATCCTTCTCTGCCTCTCTCCTTCATGGCTGTTCTGCTCCAAAGAACTGCAAAAGAAAAAACGTAAAAGGTCAAAGCTTTAGCGACGGCTTGCAAATATCAACAGCAGTGAAATTTAAACATTCTTCTGCCTTTCTTCCAGAAATAAAAACAAATTTGCCATCTTAAGACAAAGCTAGAATAAATTTCACCTCGCCAACCTTAAGTAACCATTGTGTACTCAAAATTTTGATAATATGCTTTTAATCTCCAGTTTTGTGCAAAATCTTGATACTTACGCAAAGTAAGTTCAAAACACTTAAAAAACCGTAATTTGTTGCATGATCTGGTCAAACCTTGATTCGTCTAACTCCTTATAAAAAACATTCAAGCAGTCTGCTCCCTGGAACTACTCAAAAATTATTCCAAGGATCAAAACTGTAGCTACAAATCGTAACAGTAATCAAACAGTCTTCAAATTCTGTTAGATGTTGTACAGAAATTGACAATAGCTATTTACGTTCAGAAATTGTTGACAAATCTAATGATTATATGAACAGAATCACAGTCTCACAGAAAAGTGTCAAAATCCAGAAAATGCAGAAGAGGCTCAACTCTAACGCATCAGAAGACGTGAAAGAAACAGAATTACAGCTACTCTGCTCCCAAAAGCCGCTCAAATACAAAGGTTCGGAATTCCAGCTTTAAGACACAAAATTTTGACAAGACCTTACCAAACTCTACAATTTATTAAAAATATCAGTAATCACGGCATCCGAATTACACTTTCTGACTGAAGAATGCCGAGTAACAGAAAGTACCGGCAAAATAATGAGTTAGCGAAATCCTAAGGAAACAGAAAAAAAACGCACGATTTCAGCTACCCTGCTCCTAATCTCCGCCAAATACCTATTCTGTCAAAAATTTAGTTCCATATCTTTAAGGTAATCAGGCAAATTTTGAATTACATTCGAAAACTGCTCAAGCTTGTTCAAAAGATGACGAAATTAGGACAAACAAAAATTACTCGTCAGACGTAATAATTGCGGATCCCGGAAAAATACAGATGCCGGAAAACCCCTTATTTCGTCCTGTAATACCAATATTTGAAATGTGTACACAAAACCTATTATGAGAGTAATCACTTGCCTTTCATTTGAAAAATGAGAAGAAAAAAAGAAGTTAATGTGCAGTGTGCTAAAGCATTGTCGATATTGTTATGATGAGAATTTTCTCTCTATTCATGTTCTTTACCTTGTTATACGGTTGCGATTTTTCAATAAATAGAGGGTATTTCTTATGGAAAGAGAAAAGCCTTAAAATTATTCACTACTGTATGTAGTTTTGCGAGATTTGTACAATAGATTGATGGTCAATTTAATATTTGCTTTGTACTTCTCGTAATATAGTAATGAATTGTTGATCTGTGAATGCTATGCTACAGTAGATAAATGCGAAACGGCCTGAAGAGTTTATTTTTAGCGTTCAGTATTCCTGCTGGTCTAGTAGAAGATTTCACGTGGCGACAGGAACAGAAATAGAGACTGATTACGATTCCTACAATCAATTCAAATAAAAAAGTTGAATTTACACTTTCCAATCCACTCTCAAGAAGGTAAAGAAAATCTAATTTTTGAGGAAAACGTGAAGAGTCGGAGCAGCTGAAATCAAGAAGTACCATAGAAATACCATTCAAGATTTGTTATCCAATAGCAAATCCAACCAGGTTTTAGGATTGTGGATTGGTGCTCCTACCAGATTATCAAGACAAGTCTGGCTTTTCAATTAATTTCTATACAAATAAACTAATAATAATTAATTAGGGCATCTTAGTTCTATTCCACTCTCTCTGTGATCTAACAAATAATAATTGTAGAGGGCCTTTTGGAACTCGAAACGGATCCAATGCTTAAATTCAACTTTCTTGATTATCCCAGGGCTTCGATCTTCTTCCGGAGGGCTCTAAATTATTGGGGGCGAGATCAATCCTCTTACAGCTCACATTTTGAGTATCGTGGAGCCTCTGGGATCTCACATATCCAGTCTGGAGTTAAATACCAGTGCGTGTCTTCTCCTGTACTCACTATTTGCAAATGATCCATTTTCGGGGGCGTCGGAAACAGTAACAACTTATCTTCATTCCTGGACAAGCGAATATCCACGACCAATAAGGTCGAGGATGCCTTCAATATCAGATTCAATGTAAACTCAGATCGATTACCCAAAGTAAGAGCGCATCTAACAAAACGGCAAGAAGAAACGCTGCGTATTGCCTCGAGATCCATTTATTAAGTTTATATAATATTTTATTCTTGATTGTGTGCGTATGCAGGAAAATAATTGTCAATTTCTATAATCATAAGATTTCATAACTGATGTGCTGCAGGAAACTTTTTGAACAGCTAACTAAAAGGAAATCTGTATCCTTTTGAATTAGAATGCATGCCTGAATCGGAGGCGATATCGGGAGTTCCATAATAATGTTTCTGAAAACTGTCACAACACCATAATAATAACCAACTTTATTATGGATAATAATGGATTGCGGGTTAATGTAGCTAAAAATTAAGTATTAAGTTACAGAATTAAATGTATAAGGACGATAAGGTATTCAACTTTATTTTGATTGTTGAAATTTCTATAGTTTAATTATTTTTCTTTCCAAAACAGTGCCTAGTTTGTTAAAAAAAATTATATATTTTTTATTTTATTTTATAAATGTGATATTTATGTTAGTAAAGTACATCTAATTTTGTACAAAGTTTATGTTCTGTCTAAGGTCATGATTGTACATCTAGGTCTACTTCATGATTTTAGATTTATCCACTGTTTAAAATTGATTGTATGAATAGTATATCTTTGCTCTTCGTTCTACTTGATTATTTTTTTCTTATTTTCCTTTTTACTGTATTTTAAGACTAGCAATCTTTGAAAATGCATTTGAAAAGTTGTTGTCATTTTGCTTGTGAAAACATTCTTCTAGATTAACCTCTAAAAAGGTGTGTACCAAATGAAAAATGACAAGGAAGTGCCCTAGAAGGATGCATGTAGGTTTAGTACTTCTTGTAGTATACCAAATTTAAATGTTTTAATTCAATTGCTCCTTTCAATGCTTTAGAGAGAGGATGTATGGAAAATAAGAGATCTGATAAATGAATGCTAATAGATGGCTTTAAATACTAACACGTAACATTAAATTTCATTAACCATGTACTTAGTTAACTCGAGATACCTATAATTTAAATTTAATTTTTTAAAAGGTAAGGATCAAGTCTACAAAAGGTAAGGATCAAGTCTACAACTGTACAATCTACTCAACAATCATGGAAATGATCACAAGTGCGAAATAGTCAAGTTTAGATGGATAACAACTATGCTAGATTAGGTGTACAAATATATGATATCCCTAATTATTTACCTATTTAATTTATTGTATTGATATGAATAAGAATTATAAACCTTGCTTGTTGACCAATCAATATTGATTTGCTTGAGACTCTAGTCCTTCATTTAATGAGACTTAGAGTGTGAGAATCTTTGAACATGTAAGAGAATACTTTGCTAGATTATTTATCATTTATTTTTTATTATTATAAGACATTGATACTAAGGTATATTGATCTCCTTATGTTTAGAAATATGGTAAAGGGGGAAAGTAGACCTAGGTTTGGTATGTGAAGTGAAAAAACATCTAACCTTGGTTCATATAACAACATGTACAACTGATTAAATTATAATTTAATGTAAACAATTAATAAAATTCTTCATGTGTGTGTGTGTTTGAATATTTCAATAGCTAAACGACTAGATAAAATATAATATTATAATTAAATAAATAAAAATAATTAAATATTTGGAAGATAATATTCAAATGAAAATCTAATTATATGATTTAGATGGCACATTAATTAATTGATATAAGTTTAATTAAAAGAATTAAAGAAATTCCAAGTTAAAATATTTAGAATAAGAAATCAAAAGGAATGTTTTAATTTTTCTATAATTAGTTAAATTATGTGCAAAGATTATTTTAAGGATAATTTTAGAATTAATTAAATAAAAAAGAATCCTAGAAGAAAATAAGACTTAAATAATAATAATAATTTTCTTTCATAAAGCAAAGAGGGTTATAGGAGGCCCCACCTACTACAAAATGCAAAGGGAAAAAATAGATTTCTATGGGTGATAGAACCCATATATTCATAGATATAGTCAAAGAAGAGAATGTAGATGTCAGATTGGAAAAAGGGATCTAGGGTAGACATCACACTCTTCCCAATTGATTTGATGGATTAAAGGTGATCAAAACACCCACATGGCTACAAACCTTGATGGGAGAGCCAAAATGGTAGACCAGAGCTTTAGTCCAATATTTTTATTTTTGTGATGATTGATTTGGATGATTTTTGATTAACTGATATTTAGGATGCAATGATCTATGTAAACTATGAAAATGCAGTAGTCTATTATGAACTTTGAAAAATAAAATCCAACAAGACAAAAATAGAATCCAAAAATGTAGAAGCTAGACATAGAGGATCTTGTGATATAAATTTGAGCAAGTGAATTTATTGGTCTAGGGCATAGTGCACCTTGGATTGTCCTCCCTTTTTGTAAATTTTGGAAATTCAGGTCCCTAGTTTGTAGCTCTTGTTCTT
>CM021100.1:78767496-78816194 GCA_007115665.2 Sequoiadendron giganteum
TGGGTATATTTTACCTTGCATAATACAATGAGGGAAATTATATTATATTTTAAAACAATGGTGGAAAGTAAATATATAGTCTACCCCTTCAATCCATCAATAGCTTCCACCCTCAAGCCCCTACTTTTCCATGAGAATTATTTTTATATTGGATAGATTCACCATCATAATTAATGCATTTTCCTATTATTTTTCAAAATTTGCGAAAATTTTCTACAAAATTTTAGTGATGTTAAAAAATCACCAATAAAATTAATATTTTTTTGAAAAAAAGGAAAGGTTTGCGAATAGAAATTGATATATTTTCCTAAAAAATGATAGATTCACCAGGATTTGATATCTTTTCTTGAAGGGGGTTTATTAAAGTTATCATTGGTTTAAAATCTTATAGTTTAGATGCACATTCATTAATTTGTTTGAAGGTTTAAACAAATAAATCACAATACACGAATTTTACATGGGAAAACCCTTTCAAAAATAAACCCACACAACAAAGCATATGTCAATTGTATTATTAGTAACAAGGTGATTACAATACAATATCAAAGTTCATGCTATTGTAGGTATGTTTACATTGTGATACAAATCTGGTGTAATTTCAATAGCATAACTTCTCAAAAGATGCAAAAAACCATCTCTATAAATGCATAAGCATTTTACATATTCATAAAAATCTATCATTGGTGCCTAGGACTGTCATGATTTATTTCCACAGTCTTTGCATGTGTGTAAGCTAAAATGGAACATGCATTGGTCCTCTCTCACCAAAAATGTAGCCTATTAAACATGTAACACCATGCACCAACATGCAACAATAGGGAAGCACATGCAGGGCATCCAACTCTAATATTTTATAAAAATATTAAATATCCTTGACATGCATGGCATCCCACTAGATAAAATCAATCCAATTGATAATTTAGAACTCCCTTATGACTTCTAGTTAACCTAACAAGCTGTCACTGTCTCATTTAGCATATTTTTAAATCTATGCAAGTGAAATTTTTTAAAACAAAGGCCACATGTCACTATGACACCTTTGAGAGGATTTTATAAACTTCTCTTCTAAATTGAGTGCCCATGTGACAAGTGACACAATTTCGTGCTCCCGACAAAACTTGTAGGAAGCCAGCCTGCAAACAGGTCCCATAATTTAATTGATCAACTTATAAACATATCTCTTAGGATTTAATCAATAAAATGTGTAGTAAAGGGACTAGTTTAATTAATTAAATACTGTATACACCTAAAATTGGTCTGGAGAATCTAATTAATTAAATACGACTTATTTGATTAATTATCTTAAATTCCTCTACTATTGAATAAATAAAAATATTTATTTATATAGTTCATGTTTAAATTCAAATTTAAATTCTTCCAATGAATCCAGCAAGCACTGTCGGTAGCGTAGCGTAGGTGTTAGCCATCGTCCACCACTGAACACACAATCCTACAATATGATTATCCTGAAATACTCTGCGAAGTGCATCTCTCCCACCAAACTCATGTGAATCGTAAACTATGATCTCTCCCATAAAAGGTATTTGTAATATCCACCACACATCCTCTGGTGTGACTGTCATCTCACCGGTGGGTAGATGGAAGGTGTTATGATCGTTGTGCCACTGCTCGGCCAAGGTAGTAAGGAGACCCTGATTAATACTAATTTGGGGCATATCGAGGAGAGTAGACAAACCACATCGAGATATGATCTAAATCTCATCAAGAGTCAAATGTGGAATTAGATCGGAAGTCCATGGAAATCGCTCTCGCACCTAAAGGTTACCCAAATGCTCCTATCATCATACAAGGTTTAAAAATCAGTGCACTATGTCAAAAATAATCCAAGTCAATCTACTATCAGATTCAATCAAACTTTGGTATGAATTTTTGATCAAAATTCATGAACAAATATCAACTAAACTCACCTATCATGAGGTTTATCAAACATCATCTAACCTCACCTATCATGAGGTTTATCAGATATGAAATCATTCTTCACCTATCATGAGGATCATCACAAATGAGATTATTTCTCACTTATCATGAGAATAAGTCTTATCTATCATTAGAATCAATCATCAGGAATTTGGATTATCAAATCATACCAAACCGAAGAATGGACATGATCAAAATTGACGAAATCAAAGTTAAAAAATGTCAAATCTGCAAATCTAACCTAGATGTGCTAAAATAGGTATCTTAAGTGCTAAAAATTACAAAGTGCTATTTCATCATTCAGATGCGCTAAAATAGGCATCCTAAGTGCTAAAAGATCAAATGCACTATTTTATCATTCAAATGCACTAAAATAGGTACCCAAAGCACTAGAACACCCAAAGTGCTATTTCATCACATCGATGCACTATAAAAGGCATCCTACATGCTACTCTACTCAAAACGCTATAACAGTCTATCAATGCATCGAAGTATTACATCGATGCGCTAGAGCTTTCTAGGCGCTAAAATCAGGCATGAAAGCACTAAATAAATCTATCTAAGCGTTGATTCTTGAAAGCGCTAAACTATCCTACCAAAGCGCTAAAGAAATTAATGAAAGCACTAATTCCTCAGAGTGCTAAAATATATCCTAGAAGCGCTACATCGGAGTGCAAAGTGCTAAAGTGCGACATTGATGCACTAAAACTACAAAAACACGTAAATGCAAGAAAATAGCACAAAAATCAAGAAGGCACAAATTATGAGGTGTATTACGGGTACGTATCGGAGGTTCACAGGCGGTCGACCATTGGTGATGTCGCACATGCTCGAACTGGTGGGTGTGGTAGGGGATCAACATTTTGCTCCAGGTGGCTCAAAAGTCTCTTTCACTAGGTTTTGAAAAGTCAAAAAGTACAAATGAGTGTGAAAAGGACATTTTGACCTTATATAAGTTATTTGAGGGATTTTGAGGGTATTTTTATTATTTTAATTAATTTTATTTATGAAATTAATTGAAATTCATCCATGGGCTAAATTTTCTTCATCAAATATTGGGAGATAAATTATTTCTTTATCAAATATTCATCAAATCATCATGAAAGTTTTAAATTTTTTAAAAATCCACAAAAATAAAATAATCATTAATTTATCTCCTGATGGGACATATTATCATCAATCATTTGAAAATCAATATTTGGGGCATGTCTGGGTCACACTAAATTTTTCTCATCGATACTGGTAGTAGCATAAAATTTTCTTTGAAGCAATGTGTAAACACATCATTTCAAAGAGGGGCAAAACGTATACACCTAAAATTGGTCTGGAGAATCCGATTAATTAAATACGAATTATTTGATTAATTATCCTAAATTCCTCTACTGTTGAATAAATAGAAATATTTATTTATATAGTTCATGTTTAAATTCACATTTAAATTCTTCTAATTCTTTTGTTATCTTATCTTAATTAAATAAACAAAATTAAATACTTTGTTTTATTTAATTATCAATTTTCCCTATTTATTTCTATCACATCAATCTTAAATTAATTAAATAAAGATCAAACACTCTATTAACTAATGATAATTTATTTCTATTTTAATTTAATAAACAAATTCTATAGTTTGTTTTATTAAATTATTTATCTCTCTTTCCCTAATTTAAATAAATAAAAAATATTTAAATAAAGGCAAAAAGAATATTCCTCTATATTTTCTCAGAATCAAATTAGATATCCTATGTCTAATTTATGTCAAAAATATGTCAAAATTAATTGATTCAATCTTCATGGGAAGATTTGGAGACAACTTGGAGACAAATTAGAATTTCATCTCTCAATCCTCTTCCATCAACCTTCCTATTCTCTTGCCTGGTGTTTTCATGGGTAGAGACAATTCCCAAAATATTCTCAATTTCCTCCATCTCTCACCATTCAATCCTCCAGATTGAGTTCAAGCCTCTACTTTGTTGCCCCTATGCAAAGCTGTTGCCGAGAAATCTATAAATACAACTTCATTCAACAAAGAAAGGATCCCAGATTATCAAGTTTGTGCAATCTTACTCTGTGGAAATCATCAAGCATTCAAGGGTTCAATGAACCCCATATTCTGCAAATTTTTTTGGTACGTTTGCGGTTTTGTGTTTTCGTTATTAACCCCATATTATGCAATTTTTCTGAAAATTTTTATACAGGTTTCCGGCGTGTTCTGTTTCGGTGCTTCCATCAAAAACTATAGCGAATCCGTGGAAAACTATGGCACTTTCATACTCTATTTCGGCGCTTCCAGAAGACTATAGCGCATCCTTAAAAATTTTAGCGCTTCAGGAAAGAAAAATTATAGCACCTCCATGGACTGTTTTGGCGCATCAACCACCCATCTCTAGTACAATTGCTATAGCGATTTCATGAAAAACTTTAGTGCTTAGGAGCTCTATTTCAGCGCTTCTGATTTTAGTGCATCTAGTAAATACTATAGTGCTTTCATTGATTCTTTTAGTGCTTTTGTAAATTAGTTATCTGAATCCGACGTGACCATGGCTATAATTTAATTTTGATCCATTTAGACTAAAATGAACCAATCCTAGGATAGTCATTTGGTTTAAAATTTATCAATCCTAGGGTAGTCATTTTTTATTTAAAATTTATCAATCCTAGGGTAGCCATCACACTTTTTCTATATCAGTTAAAATGGACACCATGACTTTTGTGAAGCAAAATCTTCACATAGATTAGAAAATTTATCTTTTGGGCTTAAAACGAATCATTTATTTGTTGTGCTTGTGTGGTGAATAGGCCTATGCTCTCCCCTTAATTGGGTGATCAAAGTGCCAGACTTCATCCTTTATTTTCATGCAATTTCTCACTTTTATTAAAACCTTTAGAAAGCCTATCGTAGTGGGAAAAAGTACTCATCCTAAGTGGGAACACCTAAAGCTAGGGATTCCAACCCACTCTAATCAAATGTAAGTTGTTGATGAAATTCTAACTTGACGGTAGTGTGCAAGATAACCATCCCTAAAGCCTTTGTTCTAAAGGTTGGGAGGTCTCTTGAGGGAGTCTATCATTTGCCGCACCACATGAAAACCCTATCTAAGAACCATAGCATAGTATCCAGTCGAGTCAGTAACCAAACATTGTAATACTCACAGTGCAAGGGGAGGGAAGAATCTTCCCCCAAGACACTCACCATATAATTGCGTAGAACCATTTCCTCAAAGGATGAGAAATCTAACTTTGAGTACGCACTTGGAAACGACATAAACATGGGCGCCCTCTAGGGGTTGACATGGCTATGTGAGTCAACACAATTTTAAGATGTGGAATGTTGAGTATAACAATGACCTTTTTTGACTTTAAGAGTGAGTCTATCTAAAAGTATATATTCGTCAAAATAAACCAGTGAAAATCAATAAGGACCATTCGTGGTTCTTGAATATACACTATCTGTTCAGATAATAAGTTTAAAATAATTATTCTACAATTTTTTTGATGTGTTTTCAAAACCAATCAGATAATAGATCATCCAAGAAACTGCAAATCAAATCAGGTTAGAAAAATTCATGATTTGAAAGTGGAAATCAACCAAGTTTGTCAAGAAAACCATCAAAGTCAAGAAACCCAAGGGACCACTTGGTTACCAAAGCCTTTTGAAAAAAAGGCATTTCTTATATCAAAGTCAAAAAATCTTGCTACAACACAGAACCTTCATTCATAGGTATCACGAGTTCGCCAGAGGTTATACTGTTGATTACATTGTAGAACCTCTTTATTCACAAGCCTTATTCCAAAGGAAGCCCTCACATAGTATCATAATCATAGTCAATGCATACATCAATCCTACATCCCACAACTGATGATAGAATACGCCACAAGACCAAATCAAGTTTTGTAATAAAGAGTCTTAATCGTCCACCCTCTATTTTAGCGCTTTGGGACTCTATTTTAGTGCATCCATAAAATAACACTTCCAATCACTGTTTCAGTGCTTTCGAGCACTGTTTCAGTGCATCCACAAAATAGTGCTTCCAAGCACTGTTTCAGTGCTTCTGAGCACTATTATAGTGTTTTCAACAAAACAACACTTCCGAGCACTATTTCAGCACTTCCAAGTCCTATTTTAGCACTTTCACAAAAATAGTGCTTCCATTATCTATTTCAACGCTTTTAAACTTTGTTTTAGCACTTCTGCGAAATAGTGCTTCCAAGTCCTGTTTTAGTGCTCTTGAAATTTATTTTAGCACTTTCAAAACAAAGACTTTTAAAACATATCAGTAAGTTTGATAATCATCTAAGCATGGATTTCCTATCAAAAAAAGTATCTTTTAACACAGTCACTGTCTAGAAACCAAAATCAGATAGGTTCCTACAAGTTTCCAGTCTTTTCAACTAAAACATAGATCTTGCAAATCATAAAGTGTCAAATCAAAACAAAATCTTGATTATTACACTAAATTTTCATCATCAGGATATTGTCATCCTATTATCATGAAACGAAGCATAATAATCAAATTTTTAACCTAGTCTTATCAATAAGATATATCATCTTATTTGACTTCGTTAAAAATTCACTTGACATTTTCCAACATAGAAGATCAAAATTTGGAAGAAAGAACAAAACACTTGTATGCCAATCTTCACCAAGTTACAAAAATAGAGGCTCTTAGAAAAGGAACTTGAAACATCAAAAACAATGGCATAAGAAAATCCTTGGAATAGTCTACATCAAAATGACAAAAATGAAATAACTCCAAAAGACATACAAACAGCCCAACAGGATCCAAAATTCCATAAATTCATGGAAAAGATCTTAGAGCAGGACATGGAGAAATACCTCTTAATGTTGGATAAATCAGGTGCTAAGCTTCCCAAAGACTTTGATGAAATCGCCTGAATGAAATACTTAGAATAGGCAAAACCGAAATACCACCACATACACAAGTTGTTGCCTTAACAAACCAAATACAGAACTTGCAACAACAACTACATGATATCAAAAAAGGAAACACCAAGAGATACGCATTACAGGACATTTTTCCTTATCCTTTTGACTCAACGGTGGATATGATACCTTTTCCTCGACACTGTGAGTTCCCCAAGTATGAAAAATACAATGGAAAGATAGATCCAATCGATCATATATGTGAATTCAAGACCATGAGCCTAGAGTTTTCTCAAGAGGAAACTTACCTGATGAGTTTATTTCCAAGAATTTTGGGAGGTTTGTGTATAGAATGGTTTTCCAAATTACAACCAGGGATACAAACTTTTGAAGAACTTGTCAACAGATTCATATCCCAATATTCTTTTAACATCCAACACAATGTCATGATAAAGGATCTATATAACATGAAACAAAAGAAAGGGTAAACATTTTTGTCCTTTTTACAAAGATGGCGACGACTATTCGCTAGATATCCACCCTCCATTCCTGAAGAAGAAAAAATGGAATTGTTTAATGAAATTTTGATGGACGAGATGAGTTATAGACTTGAATTACAATGTCCTTCTATGTTCGGAAATGGCCTTATGATTGAAGAAGCACTGGTCAAAAGAGTGGTTACTAAACATTACAATGACAAATCAAATAACACAAACTCCTCAAATCAATACCCCAACAATGACAAACAAAATTTTTGGCAAAAGAACAGAAATACGGGGACCAACGAAATGACAAATGATTTACAAAATTCCAAACCCATTTTCAACTTGACAGAATCTACTTCAAAAACAAATCAAAACAATGATCAAATCATCAAGTCAAATGTCATTCAAAATAACAAAATCACAAAACTGCAAACGTACCAAAAATCATGAAACCGACGTAGGTTCACACCTTTAGGCAAAACATTGGAATCAATGATGAAAGAACTAGTCACGAGTGGTCTTATCACTATGCGGGAAGCAATATTCTAGGATCCAAAGGTCAAACAACCATGGTGGAATGACGCAGATTATTGCAACTTCCACAACAATAAAGGCCACAACACTAATGATTACATGGAGTTAAAACACACAATTCAAGATCTGATCGACAATAATAAGGTATATGTAGAGGGACACCAAAATAATAATGATCATATGACCATCAAGGACGCTTTACCAAACTATGACAAAGGAGCATCATCTTCTATAAACAACAAAAGTAAGAATATCAATCATGTCTATGATATTACGATCATCTGCCTTACTGAAGTACAAAATGAAAATACCGTTGGTCATCATATGGACAAACAAAAAATCAATGACATTACCCCTTTAGATTTACTCCCTAGCATACAAGTCTCTAAAAATCAAATAAACATTTTAAAAATCAAAGAGCGACGAGACTATCAACCAGTAAATGTCATGACAAGGGGACAATCCAAGGTAGTCTTAAAGGGAGTGGCATCGAAAAATGCAATTCCATCTCCATCTCATTACAACATTGTCGATCAGCTTCAAAAAATTCTAGCACAGATATCAGTACTGGAACTCCTTAAACTATCACCATCACACAAGGAAGTTCTGGAACAAGCACTAGTTGCCACCACAGTACCTAAAAATCTAGATGTTTGCCAATTCTAGGCTATGGTGGGACATTTGACTACACCACACTATCTATCATTCTCTGAACAGGATGATGTGTTGCTTAACCATCCCCATTACACCACACTCCATATCAAAGTCTTGGTCCACAATCATCATGTAAAAAGGGTCTTAATAGATGGGGGAGTTGGCTTGAAAATTTGCACTCTAAAGTTAATTCGTGCACTAGGGTATTCATAAAATGCTATTGATGCATGAAGGAAAATGACAATAAAGGCATACAATGAGGAAGATAGATCTTCTAAGGGGCTAATTGTGTTACCAATTCAAGTGGGACCAATGATGAAAAACATAGCATGGCAGGTACTGGAAAAAGAGTTAACTTACAACATACTCTTAGGATGCCCATGGATTCACGAAATGTAGGCAGTACCTTCCACTTATCATCAATGCTTAAAATTCCCAGTAAATAGACAAGAGGTGACTATATTGGTAGATAATAATCATCCTCAACATTGTGACACACTCAGAATCTCTCAAGACACCTTTGTGCCTCACAATAGGGAAGCATGTAGTTCAAATTCATCAAATGATGAAAAACGTCCAAATATCACCACCAAGTGGGTTGAGAAAAAGGATAAGTCAAAAGATGAAAGTCTAGTTGACACTCAATTAATAGACAATCCAAATCCCCAAAATTCTTTATCACAAAAATTCCAAGAACAAGTCTAGCTGACAGACAAGGGAATAGGACAATATTCTATTGAGCAATCTCTTAATCTTTCACAATTGATGCCATCTCCAAAGACATATGGCCAACCATCAATGATCAAACATCAAACATCACTACCTAACACTGTTCTAGAAGAAATATTTGTGAAAGTCGGTACTATAGAGGATGAATCAGAGGACAAAGCTATCCTCGATTGGTTATATAAAGATGGAGAAACATCGACATCAACAAACATCAACATCAACACAGATAAGTATGGCAAGGGGAAAGCTATTTTTAAAAAATTGGGTTATGAAGGATAGGGACCTATTGGAAAAAGGAAGGAAGGCATCGTAGAACCTATTTAGCCTCTTACTCTTCATTCAAAAGATAAGACGGGACTGGGATACTCAAAGGAGGAAAAACAAGAAATGATAAAGAAGGCTTTTGAAAGAATCCTTCAAGTTAGAGATAGCTCTCAAATGGATTCAAATGAATATTCAATGGGATCTATGTTCAAACATATCTTACACAGATGTCCAAATTGATGTCATAAAACAATATGTACCTACCCATGAGGAGGGGAAGAGCTCTGGGTCTAGACCATTCGTAATAGGATCACAAAATATCGATGAAAGTGAGGACGAATAGACATCGAGTGAAATAGACAAATCTTGAAGAGGGTACCATCATTGATCTCGACATCCCTAATAACGACTATGATGACATAGCTACCCTAACCCTTACTGACATTAGCCTAAGTCAATCCGATGACTTCATACCTTTAGTCCATCCCAAACTTATTGACTAGGAACCTGTTGAACCTATAAATGTACCCATATTTGCAAATGATGATGCCAACATAAATTTCCTATGTTGTGATGAACCTGATACAAGTTCTATCCATAACTCTCATAATAATGCGACTCGGGAGGAGGGTGTCAAATCTTCTAGTTGCAAAAATAAAAATAGGAATAATGGATCTAATGGTGAAAACCATTTTATGGTAGCATTAGATCTTGGAAAAGAAAAAATAAAGAACACATTTGACAGTGAAAACCTCTCTGAGGCACTAAAAGATGGGATATTTGACTCTCTTCTGGAGCATTATCATGAACGGTCATCAGTTCTGGTGGAGCCAACACAATCTGTAAACATTGGCACTAAAGGAAGAGAAAAGATTTTACATATAGCAGAATCTATGACAGAGCAAGAGAGACCTGAATTTATCAAATTCTTTGAAGAAAGAAGCATTAACCTTGCTTGGTCATATTTTGATATGCTGGGTTTGGACCCAAATCATCTAATGCATCATTTTTCTTTGCCTACTAGAATCAAACCTGTAAAGAAAAAATTGAGAAAAATGCATCCCCATATCACATTAATGGTAAAGGCTGAACTAAAGAAATTATTAGATGTTGGATTCATTAGGTCTATTGATTATGCTGAATGGATATCAAATATTATAGCTGTCTCAAAGCCGGATAGTAGTATTAGGATATGTACAGATTTCAGGGACCTGAATAAGGCATGCCCCAAGGATGATTTCCCATTACCTAATATAGATATCATTGTAGACTTAACGATAGGGCATGCCATGTTGTCAATCATGGACGGTTTCTCTGGATACAACCAAATTAAGATAGCTCTAGAAGATCAGGAGAAAACTGCTTTTACATGTCCATGAGGAACCTTTTGCTAGAATGTCATGCCATTCGATTGGAAAAATGCAGGGGCAACTTATCAAAGAGAAATGACCACAATCTTTCATGATATGATGCACACCTTTATGGAGGATTACGTGGATGATATTCTGGCTAAATCTTATTCTAGGGAAGGACATTTGGATATCCTGGGCAAAATCTTCACAAGGCTAGAAAAATTCAATGTTAGACTAAACCCTAAGAAATGTGTCTTTGGGGTAACATCAGCAGAACTCTTGGGATACATAGTGTCAAAAAAAGTATTGAAGTAGATCTAGCAAAGGTAAAGGCAACAATGGAAATACCACCACCTAGAAACATTAGTCAGTTAAGGTCACTACAAGGAAGGCTACAATCAATTAGGTGATTCATATCCTAGCTGGCAGACAAAAGTCATCTATTGCATAAAAATATTGTGTTCAAATGGGATCAAGGGTGTGAAGCAACTTTCAACCAAATAAAGCAATATTTGATGTCACCGCCTATTCTCATGTCGCCTATAGAAGGAAGACCTCTAATACTATACATTGCAACAACAAATATTTCTTTAGAGGCACTATTAGCACAAGAAAATCATGAAGGAAGGGAACAAGCCATTTACTACATCAGCAAAAATTTGAATGGTTATGAAATAAACTACACTTTCATTGAGAAATATTTTTTGGCAGTGGTATTTGCTACTCAATAGTTTCGGCATTACATGTTGACTCACACAATCAAGCTCATAGCAAAAATCAACCCCTTAAAATATCTACTCAGTAAGGTTGTCTTAATAGGTAGACTGGCCAAATGGGTCATGCTTTTAAGTGAGTTTGATATTCAATATGTGGAAAGAAAAGCCTTTAAAGGTCAAGTAATCGCTAAACAATTGGTTGAAGCTCCTTTACTAGATGATAGACCTATGACAATGGATTTTATTGATGCAAACATTATGATAGTGACATCACAACAATGGATACTATACTTTGATGGATCATATACACAACGAGGATTTGGAGCAGGGATCTTGTTCATCACACCTCAAGGACACACTATCCTGAAATCTTATAGACTGATGTTTCAATGTACCAATAATGTGGTGGAATATGAGGCATTAATCATTGGATTCAAAATAGCAATTAAATGGAAGATCACAAAATTACAGGTATATGGGGATTCTCAACTAGTCATTTATCAAGTGAATGACGAATATTAGACGAAAGATCAAAAGTTGAGGCCCTATAAACAGATGATATATGATCTAAAACAATACTTTTTCAATATCAATTTTGATCAAATTCCAAGGGTAGAGAACAAAGCGGAAAATGCTATGGCGACAATTGCTTCACTCTTACAATTGCCAAAGAACCGTGGTCGTTATGAGTTTATGGTAGAACAAGTATCTAACCCTTCCTATAAAAGTTCAAAATCTAGTACCATATGCCATTTAGATACCATTGAAACCTCTGTCTATGAGAAAACCTATTCTTACTTAAAAGACAACATCCTCCCTCTTGATCTTTCTAGGAACCAAAAATGCAACTTCATCTGCCAATCCACTCGGCATATTTTAATCGCCGACATCCTTTATCGACAAGGTCTAGATGGTACCTTACTCTGATGTTTGGAACATAACGAATCTGAGATGACTTTACATGAAGTTCATGAAGGTATTTGTGGCATACATTCAAGTGGTCTAAATCTAAAAAAGGAACTCCTCCATTTAGGATATTATTGGCCATGTATGGAGAAAGAGTCTTATCAGTTTGTAAAGAAATGCCAAAAGTGTTAGATTCATAGTAATCTGATCCATGCACCAGCTCAAGAATTGCATCCATTCACATCAACATGTCCCTTTTTTCAATGGGGACTAGATTTGATAGGAAAGATAAATCCGTCTTCATCCAATGGACACAAGTTCATAATCATAGCGAAAACATACTTTACAAAATGGATAGAAGCAATTCCTCTTACAACTATCACTGGAAAATAAACCTCGACATTCATATTGAATTACATAATCTGTCGGTATGATATACCTCAATTTATTATCACTGATAATGGATGGCCATTCAAAAACCAAGATGTCCAAGAATTATGTGAGAAGTTTCATATCCAACATCATTTCTCGACACCGTACTATCCTCAAGGAAATGGCCAAGAAGAGGCCTCTAACAAAACAATTCTGAAAATACTCAAGAAAATGGTTAATGATGTTGGATGTGATTGGTATATTCAACTTAATCCTGCACTATGGGCCTACAAAACTAGCATCAAAACACTAGCAAGAGCTACACCATATGCCTTGGTATATGGATCAGAGGCCATACTACCCATTGAAATAGAGATTCCATCACTCTGTGTATCACTCAAGGGAATCATTTCAGATGAAGACTATAGGGTATCCAGGCTTCAAGAGCTGGAATTGTTGGATGAGCACCATCAAAAAGCTATACATAATCTCACGGCATATCAACAATGGATGTCAAGGAGCTAGAGTCATAGGGTAAAACCTAGAGTCTTTCAGGTTGGCGATTTAGTTCTAAAAGAGAACCCTAGAAATCAACAGGACAGGGAAAAGAAAGGGAAGTGTGAACCTAACTGGCTAGGTCCCTTTGTCATCATATTAGTGTATGGATTAGGATCCTCTCAATTAAAACATCAGAGGGGGATTTATTTGATGAACCTATCAAAAGTGTCCATCTCAGAAAGTTCTATACCTGAATTACCTAGTGCATGGGTCAAACTTCTAGAAAATGGTTTCCTTGATGAAAACCTGGCAAACATGCATCTTGGTAATAGAAAAATACAAAAAATACAAAAAAAAATAAAAAATAAGAAAATACAAAACAAAAAACAAAAGTGCATTTAAAACATATGGTGAAAACCTGGAAACAGGCACTATGTGTGATTTTAACTAGATTTTCTATCTATTTTTGACACGCATCATAATATTTAGTCTTGCCATCATTACCATTTTTATATCATAGTCTTCAGTCTTTCCATCATTACCATTTCATATCATAGTATTCAATCTTGCCATCATTACCATTTTATATCATAGTCTTCAGTCTTGCCATCATTACCATTTAATATCATGATCGATTAGTCTCGCCATAATTTTGCATCCATTATCATTTCATTATGGTCATGTCTCGCTCTAGCTTGGGGGAAACATATGGATCTCACCAGGGGCAATAAAACATCTAGGCTTAGCAAAACTTTAGCAAATACAACAAAAACAATGATAGAAGTGCAACATCAATCACCATTGGAAAATTCATCAAACATCCATATCATATCAGAAAATCCAAAAACAAGTCAAAAAGTTAGCCTAGAAAAGAAAAACCAAAAACATGAGTTAGTTTCAGTCGAACTATGTGGTCTCTGTGTGTATAACATAGGCAAGGCTAATCTTTGATCAGCTCCCGAGGCCCCTAGGATAGGTCTTTAGGCTAGTTTTGAATTTTCAAAAAATAGAAAATCACATAAACATCAAAAAATCAGGATGGATGATCTAATCTGATTATGATTGAAACACTCTAAGTAAAAGGTGGATAAGTTGTATTTTTGATCAATTATTATCATTTCTTTGGAGTAACTCAATGATGTAATAAACTAGAGAATCAAGGAAGAAGAATGGTATTTTTTATTGTTTGTTGTTTGTACGTTAATCATATAAATGTGTGAATTGTTGGGGAATGTGCTCTACAAAAGTATCACCGATGACATTTCAAAATTCACACACTAAAATGATTAATATTTGTTTGTTTACACAATAAATTCTCAGTTCATCTCGATTCAATCGTACCTAGATGCTTATGTTCACTTGCAATATCAAAAATCATGAAAGCAGTACTTAGGTCGTCATTGGTCTAACATATACCATTAACGCTTGTACTCACTTTCAACATCTTAAAAAGCTCTATGATGATACCAAGCACAAAAATACTATTAAAATGTCAATAGTCTACATATAGTTGCATGATAAAATTAGACTGCATTCATAATAAATTCTACATCTGTAGAGTAGTTGTTACATGAAGGATTCAAATTGATGATTATCTTTTCTATAAATATTATTGAGTATACTTGGCATAAACCAAAAATTCATCAACAACATATAGGTGCATCATTTCACCATGGCAAACCATATATTATCTCATCATTCAAGCATTTAACATCAAATAGTTGTGCATTTATTATACCATGTTTTCCACATCATATCATTTATTACATTATCATCCGTCACAAATTATCATAGATTTATCAATACATCATGTTCATTACATTATTATGCAAATCATCATCATTTTATATAAATACATCATTATTTTGAACCATACATTTTGTCATACATTGTCATCCATAACAAAAATCATCGTTTTCATTATTACCATTTGCAAATCATCATTGTTATCCATATATCATCCATCACAAATCTCATTATTTTTCATTCATACATTTAGAAACATCATACATCCATACATTTCATCACATTAAAATAAGTGTGTTCATCATACATCCATACATTTCATCACATTAAAATAAATTCATTCATCATACATACATACATCATATACATAATATCATAATTAGAATCATCACATAGAACATTAATATAAATGCATCCATCATAGACCATCATAGATCAAATAGAAATCAACTGCATAATCATATATATCATCAAATGTAAAGTTTACAATGAAGTCTGAAATAGAAGAGATACATCATCAAAACTGGCTAACTCATAGTGTACATCATGTCTCAAAATCACATAGCGACATCTATGATTTGCTGCTGCAAGAAGGTGTAGGGATTGCAGGACCAGTAGCTCCCCCACCAGAAGTCCTAGGATCTCTCGGGTCTCTCGGATCACTCCGAGGAGGCTGCATCACACCCTCACTAACTGTCTGGGTATGTTTCCTACCAGATCTCGAAGGGGCATAACTCACTCTACGCTCGGCAAGAAACATAGCATGATACCTACCCGTGTAAAACTCTTCCTCTCGGCCAGCCCGTATAACCTCCCTCATATAATCGGCAATAAAGGTACCATTAGCTACCCTCTGTAATGTCTCTACAGTCTCCTGTGCCCTCTCTGCAATTTATTTGGCACTGTCCCTCTCGTCTGTCAAAGTACCAACTTGTGTCTGAATAGCCGCCAACTATCCCTAAACCTATGCCAATGCCTGTGCATGAGCCTATGCCTGAGTCTACAACTGTGTCTAAGTTTGAACAAGTAAACTCTGTGCCTAGACTAACTAACCCTGTAGATTCTTTATCTACACCTATAGGCTCGCAATTTGTCTCTGCTAATCTATAGGAGGCATCCCCACTAATTTCCTCTTGCGAGGCCTACTTGAAGATGGCCCTACACCACCTGGCACAACCCCTCTGCTACCTCCACCACCACCATCCCCATCATCGATGCTGCTATCCTCACTAGTGCTCTCCTCACTACTACTCAGCT
Organism: Sequoiadendron giganteum; assembly: GCA_007115665.2. Lineage (NCBI taxonomy): Eukaryota > Viridiplantae > Streptophyta > Pinopsida > Cupressales > Cupressaceae > Sequoiadendron > Sequoiadendron giganteum. The sequence goes on from CM021100.1 coordinate 78,783,830, forward strand.
CGGTATCAGATCCACTATCCTCCTCATCCTCAATGGCTATGATGGGATCCTTGGCAACATCCTCCTCCACAAGTAATGGTGCTGGCTCATCTCAAATAGTGATCTGAGGACATGGATGCAAATCCAAAAACTGGGCATACTCCTCTATCACAGGTGCCTCTGCAATATCTTGGTGAATATCCCAAGCTGATGGCTACAAAGCCCGATATCCCTCGACTAATGTGTCATATGACAAGCATGACCCCCAATCTGTTGTATCACTTCGCCGTCGAGCATAATGAGAAACCCCCAGAGGCATGCACTACACAATCTCGTACTGCTTATATACCCACCGCAATAAAAATCTCTCAAGAACAAAATGGGTCCTACCAATGAGATACATAGAATCACACAAAAAATCGAGCACTACATCATCCTCCTCCCACTGCTCGCAATCCAAGTAAGGCTTCCATGCGACAGTCTCTAGGTCATCCAAAACATGTCTCCAATGCTCTAACTTACCCATCCAAGATTGGGTAAGTCGACCTCTGTAACAAAAAACATATGGTCTACCTACAGGCCTATCATGTACTGACAATGGTCATGCAATGGAAAAATTCTCCCATGCCCAAACCTGTAATAAAGTCACCCTTGTTGATAATTTGCATCCTCCCAAGTATACAACTGAGTGTAAACCATGATAAAGGTGGGCTAGCATACAAATCCCCCACGCATATCTAGTCCTGTGCACAACCATGCTCTCAAGAATATGGCCCCAACCCACAAAGAATCCCTTTGACCTTTGATCAAGACAAAGGAAGCCTGCAATGAATCAAACAAGCATTGCTGGTAGAGTAGCGTAGGCATCAACCATCATTTGCCACCGAACACACAATCCTACAATATGATTATCTTGAAATACTCTATGAAGTGCATCTCTCCCACCAGCCTCATGTGAATCGTAAACTACGATCTCTCCCATAAAAGGTATCTATAATATCCGCCACACATCCTCTGGTGTGACTGTCATCTCACCGGTGGGTAGATGGAAGGTGTTATGGTCGCTGTGCCACCACTCGGCCAAGGCAATAAGGAGACCCTAATTAATCCTAATCTGGGGCATATCGAGGAGAGTAGACAATCCACTTCAAGAGATGATCTGAACCTCATCAGGAGTCAGATGTGGAATCAGATCGAAAGTCCGTGGAAATCTCTCTCGCATCTAGAGGTTACCTAGATGCTCGTATCATCATAAAGGTTTTAAAAATCAGTGCAGTATGTCAAAAATAATCCAAGTCAATCTACTATCAGATTCAATCAAACTTTGGTATGAATTTTTGATCAAAATTCATGAACAAACATGAACTAGCCTCACCTATCATGAGGTTTATCAGATATGAAATCATTCCTCACCTATCATGAGGATCATCACAAATGAGATTATTTCTCACCTATCATGAGAATAAGTCTTATCTATCATCAAAATCAATCATCAAGAATTTGGATGATCAAATCATACCAAACTGGAGAATGGACATGATCGAAAATGATGAAATCAAAGTTAAAAAGTGTCAAATCTACAAATCTGACCTGGATGTGCTAAAAAATCCAAAGTGCTATTTCATCATTCAGATGCGATCAAAGATCAAATGCACTATTTCATCATTCAGATGCGCTAAAATAGGTACCCAAAGCGCTAAAACACCCAAAGCACTATTTCATCACACCAATGCACTATAATAGGCATCCTACATGCTACTTTACTCAAAGCGCTATAATAGTCTATCAATGCACCAAAGTATTACATTGATGCGCTAGAACTTTCTAAGCGCTAAAATTAGGCATCAAAGCGCTAAATAAATCTATCTAAGCGAAGATTCTTCAAAGTGCTAAACTATCCTACAAAAGCACAAAAGAAATTAACTAAAGCGCTAATTCCTCAAAGCGCTAAAATATATCCTAGAAGTGCTACACCAGAGTGCAAAGTGCTAAAGCGTGACATTGATGCACTAAAACTATAAAAACACGTAAATGCGAGAAAATAGCACGAAAATCAAGAAGGGACAAATTATGAGGTGGATTACGGGTATGTACCGAAGGTGCATAGGCGGTCGAACGTTGGTGACGTTGCACATGCTTGAACTGGTGGGTGTGGTAGGGGATCGACATTTTTCTCCAGGTGGCTCGAAAGTCTCTTTCACTAGGTTTTGAAAAGTCAAAAAGTACAAATGAGTGTGAAAAGGACATTTTGACCTTATATAAGTTATTTTTGAGGGATTTTGAGGGATTTTTTATTATTTTAATTAATTTTATTTATGAAATTAATTGAAATTCATCCATGAGCTAAATTTTCTTCATCAAATATCGAGAGATAAATTATTTCTTTATCGAATCTTCATCAAATCATCATGAAAGTTTTAAATTTTTTATGAATCCACAAAAATCAAATAATCATTAATTTATCTCCCGAGGGGACATATTATCATCAATCATCTGAAAATCAATATTTGGGGCATGTCTGAGACACACTAAATTTTTTTCGTCGATATTGGTAGCAACACAAAATTTTTTTTGAAGTAATGTGTAAACACACCATTTCAAAGAGGGGAAAAATGTATACACCTAAAATTGGTCTAGAGAATCCGATTAATTAAATACAACTTATTTGATTAATTATCCTAAATTCCTCTACTGTTGAATAAATAGAAATATTTATTTATATAGTTCATGTTTAAATTCACATTTAAATTCTTCTAATTCATCTGTTATCTTATCTTAATTAAATAAACAAAAATAAATACTTTGTTTTATTTAATTATCAATTTTCCCTATTTATTTCTATCACATCAATCTTAAATTAATTAAATAAAGATCAAACACTTTATTAACTAATGATCATTTCTTTCTATTTTAATTTAATAAACAAATTCTATAGTTTGTTTTATTAAATTATTTATCCCTCTTTGCCTAATTTAAATAAATCAAAAATATTTAAATAAAGGCATAAAGAATATTTCTCTATATTTCCTCAAAATCAAATTAGATACCCTATGTCTAATTTATGTCAAAAATATGTCAAAATTAATTGATTCAATCTTCACGGGAAGATTTGGAGACAAATTGGAATTTCATCTCTCAATCCTCTTCCATCAATTTTTCCTATTCTCTTGCCTGGTGTTTTCATGGGTATAGACAATTCCCAAAATATTCTCAATTTCCTCCATCTCTCACCATTCAATCCTCCAGATTGAATCCAAACCTCTACTTTGTTGCCCCTGTGCAAAGCTGCTGCCGGGAAATCTATAAATACAACTTCATTCAACAAAGAAAGGATCCTAGATTATCAAGTTTATGCAATCTTACTCTGCAGGAAATCATCAAGCATTCAAGCATTCAATCATTTTAGCATCATAGCTTTATTTCATAATCATGGCTGTAGTTAGTTTGTTGCAACTTTCATTTATCTGAATTCATCTCAAGTTTAGAAATCATCATATAGGATTAGTTTCCTGTATTTAGCATCCTTCTCGTTCTTCAGATTGTCATTTTAACAGTCACACTGTTTACATGATCTGAGAGCCATAGTGGTTTAATAAATCTTTGGAGATAGAGAGCAATATGACGCTTTCAAATGAATTTCTGGCTTTAATAGCTTAATTCTTGATTGAATTCTTTGATATAATGTCATATTAAGAAGTATTTTTAGTTATTTTATTTTTACATATTTCACACTTACAAATATTATTGGGACTCTCTAAGGTTGAGACATCTTAATCCCAACATTCTCTCACTTGGCGAAGACCTTACAAAAGTCACTACATCATTGCTTAGGCCACAAGGCCCATAGAACTAAAATATCATCCAAAATTCCTTATGCTTAATGGTTTCATGAATTCATCTGAAACATTCACCAAAGTATCAAAATTTTATAACTCCACCTTTCCATCCCACCATATCATGAATGAAGTGAAACTGCACATCAATTTTCTTTGTTTTGGCGTATTAAGTAGGATTCTTTGCTAAAAAAATAGCACTCTAGTTGTCACAACAGATAATATGTTTTCTTGTATCAAATCCAATATTAGAACATAACCTCTTATGCCAAATGGATTCTTTTTAAGGATGAGTAGCTACCATGCACTCTACTTCTATAGTGGACAAAGCAAATAAAACCTGTAGCTTCCATGTACTCTACTATAATTTTTAAGATTTAGGAGTGATCTCTATGATCAATACCATATTATTCTAGATTTATCAATGTTATTTATAACCAATGATACTTATTCCACATATATATGCACTCTAAAAATAAACCTCGTGTTTCAACATGCATAGAGTTTGATTGGCTATTATAGTTGTCAAAATTAAATAGATTAAATTATGTGGTTCTTAGGATAATATCTTACCCTACATGTCATTTATGATGTATAAAATTTGATTGTGGAAAGAATGAAGAAAATGTGATGAAATTAATAAGGGAGATATTGATTAAAATATCCAAATTGTACAAATAGGACGTGTAGCTAATATGTTGGTTTTTCTTAATAATATATACTATAGGTATTTATTTCTTATTATTGACAATGGTTTTTTAAATCTTCATGGCTCCTAATTTCAGCCTCCACCAATTATGAATTTTTAGTATTATAATTACCCTTACACCACATAATTAAAGTAGTCTTTTCAAATTCTTATATATTTATAGAATTATTAAATATGATCATCTACAATAAGTTTAGGCCTCAAAATAATTCAATATCTTTAATTTCTTTGTTTAATTATGAAGAAAAATATTTAATTATTAGTGGGAGAAATTAATAGTCTATTTTAACACTCACCTAAAATTCTACAACCAACTACTTTAGAATCCCAAATTACATCATAGGTGTTCATAATTCTCATTTGATAATTCCATTATTAATAGGTTTTCATCACTAATAACATATAACAAGATACTGACTATATTTGCATCACAGTAAATGATATTTAGTCACTTAACTAAAACATTCATTTTTCTCTTAATTACTATTTTATTTGACATGTGAAATTTTGAAATCTATGAAAGGGTATGTGCAGGATCATCATGGAAAAAATAGGCCCTTAAGTGGTAATAAAACTCAAAAAATCAGAGTTAAGCAACTTGACATAAAAATTTGAATAAGTTATCTATATTATTTCAAAAACATGTTAAAATAGAATCTGTAGCAAATTGAATCTAGTTTCTAACCTACTAGACCTTTATTTTTAAAAATAAATCTATTTGGTCAAAATTTGAAATTTCAATGCAGTAGTACTTAAATTTCAGGGTAAAAATAAGAAGTAGGTGTCTGTCTTACCACCCTAACCACAATAAAATAATAATATTTTTTTATAATATTTTAGATATAAGTAGAGGACTCATGTCCTGATGTGATGCACATTTTTTTATAATTTGTTTTCAAGTAAATAATTAATTATGATTTTTTTATTACAACTTTTAAAAAATATAAAAACTCATCTGTCTAACCACCTTAACTTGGTGAAAACTTCATTAAATTCATTTTTTTTTTATCCTATAGTATGTGAAACATAGAATGTGATGCATGCTTTGGATTAAAAAAATGTGATACCATTTGAAAGTTATAGATTTTTTTCAATCAGCCTATCAATCGAGACTTTTTTCGTAATTCAAATAGAAAATGAATAATAATTATTTATTAAATTAAAATTAAAGAATAATTTATATGGGTGGAAAGATGGGAATCTCCTTTAAAAACCCTTTTCGTTTCATTAATTTTGGGTAAAAAAAAAGTTGTCAGCCACATGGGTCATCATATCACTTACATATCGCCACTTTTTGGCCCATCATGATCTTGCACATACCCGAAATATTTATAGTTCTATAACATTTTGAGCATATTTGTGACATTTTTCCAATTAGTTAAATGAACCCATCCATCTTTCATTTGTATAAATATTTTATAGACTTTTCTTCCACTCTTTGTTCTAACTTTTACTTTTAGAAGGATTCTTCAATCCACAATAGAACATGGATAAATATGACAACAAAATTATTTTTAATTTAATTTTCTATCATGATGATAATAAAAATGATTTATGTCTTGAACTTGTAGCATAAAAAATTGTCACCCTTGGTAATTTCACACTAGGTTTAGCTCCCCCTATGTTCTTGGACATGATTATGCATTTAATTTTCTTTTTTTATAAATATCTTGAAAAAATTAAAAGACGGAATTAAAAATAAGCATTTAATATTTCATGCTGATGTTTAAGGCCCCGATAAGGATGGCTCAAGACAAGGGTTCCCAAAACCCTTTTCTAGCTCTTTTAAGATCCAATTTGGATATTTTGTTGTTAGTATTTTATTATTTGAAAATCCAATTTCATTTTCTAGCCATTAGTATTTCATTTTCATAAAATTAGAAGAGCTGCATATAAATACAAGTCATTTTCACCATTTTAATACTATAAAATCTATTGAGAAAATTGAAGATCTTAAAATTAGTCAATGAAGATTCAAGGGAAGATTTAGTAGCATTATTACAACATTTTTTGCAATCAAGATCAAGCTTGCAAAATGTTAAGAAAAAAGAAGAAATTATGCTCAAGGAGCTATTATGATCAATCATGCCAAATTATGAAGATGTATTGAGTTATCCTCTACATTCTAGTTACAAAAATCTATTATGATTTGAGAACTAAACTTGTATAGTTCTATCAAACAATCAAGGCATCCACCAATCAAAATTTGTAGCAACTTGTTCTATGGCATCACTTCATCAAGGATCTCACATCAAGGTAACATTATCATTTATCATGTATGATTTCAATCAATTATTGTTTTGGCCTTTTCTCAACCTAGTGTATTCCCTCTTGATCATCATCAATCATTGTATGTGGATGTAGAAATAATAAAATAAGGTTTGACTTAGGAAAGCCTCTATATAGCACAACCTTTTGCCCCTCTTTTCATGTGTGTAGGTCAGATTAAGGAGTTTCAACAAAAGATAGTTACAAAAGCCATCAAGTACACTATAATCTATAGTTCAAAGTTTTCAGATCCAAAAATAAAGCATCCTAGTGTAGAGAAACCTACACCCTTATCCTTGCAATTCAAACTCAAATTTTAGTAACAAGTTCCTCTCTATATCTCATTCTCAAATATTCTTCTATTTTGTTAATTTTCATTATCCTCTATGGGTTATATGTCAATAGATTTATTTAAACACACATCTAGTTTATCATCCTCACAATCAAAAAATAGGAAAAATACCCTAGAAGATTAGCTCTCCATTGTGGCAACAAACCAAGGTTTTGTGTCCAAACTTGATGTTAAGTGAAAATAAGCTAATCCTAGTTGGATCTAGGATCACTGTTCCAACATCACATAACTAACTTGTATTACTTATAAAATCATTAGCTAGTCCTAGTTGGATCTAGGATCATTTTTCCAACATCACATAACTATCGTCAATTACTTATAACATCATTTATATTTTTATTACTTCTCACTTATCCAAGGCCTTCATTATTTATACTCATAGTTGGTTCAATGAGTTTTCTATTTCCTTTCCCTTCCAAACCTCGTCCATCATAATTCCTTTCATATTCTTCAAATAACATCTTTTTGCAAAACACCTTTTTTTTATTATCATGACAACTAAAAATATTTAGAAATTTAAAAATATTGTTATCTTCAATGTTACACTCTTTAACTTTAGCTATATCACACAAATCAAATGATTCATCAAATGAATAACACACACCATTTGTATCATATGATATATTACAAAGTCTAAGTTTACACCTTTTTTTTTTACGAATACTACTAGTAATGGATCTAACATTTTACTTTCTTCTTAATTTTGATATTTCATCCTCTTGAAAACTATTTTTTATATGTAAGTTTTTTTATATTTTTTACCAAATTAAATTAATTTTTCTTCCAATTCTTAGTTTTAGTTTTTAATTTTTATGGTTTATTTTTCCAAAATATTCATTTGAAACATCAAAATATTTCCTATTGGAACAAACAATTTCCTTATACATTTAAATTTAAATTAAATAAAATTACTATTTAAATAATACTTGATGTTGGTTATTTTGGTGGCTTCATGTGCCTCTATTAGAATATTTCCTCCATAATTTGCTTGTAAAGAGTTGTCAACCTTCTTGGATGAGACTCAATCACCTAGAGAAATTTTTATAAAGGCTCAAAGTTCCTTTAACATATATTATAAAGGATGATATATATGCACTTCATGTTTTATTGGAAAAATCTAAACCTTGCATATTTGAAAATTTTATGCCACTTAAATTAATCTATATTATATATATATAACCTAAGGTACAACTCTAATTCATATGTAGTTGATGACAATAAATGATAAGATAATGATTATCAAACCATGTCATTCAAAGAATGCACATCCCAATGTCAATCAAAGCACAAAGAATTGCTTGTACAACTAAACCTCTTTATATACTTCTTTTAATCACCAAGAGTTGTACTACAATCTTGCAAAAAAGTTGTCCAATTAGTAATGGTCATAAAAACAATGTGTATTTTATTATCAACCATGTGGTGAATTCAATTCTTGACATAATAGAGGAAATGACAATTCATAGAGGTCTTTCTAAATTGTACTTTATGGAACTCAATACATTCTAAAATTTATGTTTATCTTTTTATTCATTTCTCCATTGAAAATTAGCTACTATAATTCTGATGTCAATTGTTAAAATTAAAGAACTTGAATAGATTTTCATATTTGTTTAAATATATTGATCCAGAGATCTTTAAATAGATAACATGTAGGTATACAAAAATGTCTTTTATGATTCTATACAACAAAAATCTTAAATGTGTAATTAAATACAATTTATACACTTTTAACAATATGTATAATAAATTATCCTTCTGTGAACAAAAGTGCAATAGGTTGGTGTTATTCCTACCGAAAAATATGTCTCTGGTACAAAAATTTAAGTAGCCACAAGAATAGAAATAAAGGCCGATTAAAATCCTTACAATTCATAAAAAATCTATTCTTGTAAGCTTTGAAATTCATTTCTATTACAATTTGCATCCATATGAATTCTGCAGTGGTTATAATTTTTTTCCCCCAATGGTGTATTCAAATTAAGAAGTTGAGTTTACACCTTCCAATCCACTCTACATTCCAAATCTAAGTAAAAATGTTTAAGAAAAATCTAATTTGCAAGAGGACGTGAACAGTTAGAGTAGCTAAAACAATAAGCATCCAAAGGAAATGATTGAGAATGAGAGCTCCAATACAAATACCATTCAAGATTTATTAACAATTGAGAATCTTACCAATGTTAGGATTTTGGACTAGTCCTCAGATTATCAACAAGAATCTGGCTTTTCAATTAACTACTACACAAAAATGATAAGTATTAAATATGAACACCCTATTCTAAGCTTTCTCTGATCAAAGAAAAACATATGATCAGGGTGGATTTTTGAATTATTAATCAAGAGACCAGCTCTCTTGCAGCTCACAAATATGTGGCCTGGAGTTAAACAACAGTGCATGTCTTCTCCTGTACTGCTCATTGTTTGAGGATGGCTCTACAACATTTCCAGAAAATCCTACCTTCTTTACTCGATTCAATTTCTTAACTGCACAACACAAACACCAGGGTATGTTTTGTTACAACAGAATGATTTATAAATAGACATAAACACGATGCATATTTGACTCATCTATCATACCTTGAGAAGACTGACTCTTAACCATTGCTGATTTTATTTGCCTCTCACTCTTACCATTACAATCATTACAACAATTTGTACCACAAATATTTCTCTTCGCACTATATTTTGACCTTGATGGGTGCTCCGACAATAGTGGTTTACAATTTTTGGCCAAACTGGATAGTGAAATTATTATTTTTAACTAAATATTCACATTCAGACACCTATAGCGGCTAAACCATGAGGAATTTGAAGATGATGCAAATTAAAGTCTTATCACATTTTATTTCTAGATTCTAAAAATATTTTTTTTCAAAAATTTTGGAATCAAATTGCACTTCATTTTCCATCTCCCACGAAAAATTGTTTTTTTTTCAGAAAATAACATTTTTAAAAAGTGACACTCATCATATACAACATAACTTTTTTTGTATGAAGGATAAAATTCTAATTTTTTAGAATTTAGATTTGTAACTATGATATCTAGCACTTTCATTTGTCTCATAATTTTTTATTGAATATTTTTTTCTTAATTAAGTTACGAAGTCAAACCAATTATAATTCAGACATAGGCAGACTATATACAACATAACTTTTTATGTATGTATCAAAATTCAAAAAAATAAAAATTAATGGATTAAGGACATCAATATCCAACACGAACATATTTAAAAAAAAATTATTTTGATAATTTTCTATTTTTTCACATGTGCAAAACACAGACCTTCATTTTCGATGAAAACCTATGTTTAATAAAACTAAAAAAACTAATACACAATAAAACCAAAACATATTAAAATTATATTCATTGGATAGCTCGTTATAAAGACTACCATAATAATTTGAAATAAATTTTAAATGAATTCATTTGATCCCTCAAAAGGTAAATCAAAAGTGATTTTTTATCAGCATTTTGATAGGTGTAAAGAAGACTCATTTATAAGTATGGTTTGAAACTAGCAAGGTTCTATCCAAGGGAGTTTGATCTAAGGTGGTTTGATCAAATCCTCTTCAATTGAAATCCTTAAAATGAAACTTTTTAAGGCTTAAATCATTATATTTTCTTAAAATATGTGATTTTAGCAAAAATCAGTTTCTCTTAGAAATTGTAAACCAGCTTTGTGAGATCACCTTGATTTAGATTTCAAAATTTTCATGAGATGTCCAATCAGTTTAGTACAAGAACTTTTCTTGCAAATTAATTTTTTGTTACATTGTCCCAAACCATTTTGATCGTTCTTTTGGGCGTCAGTATTATGAAAAGCTTGTGGGTAGTTATTTTCCTTCCTAGACAGGCACATAACCATTGCTAATCCATCAAACACTAAAGAGAAGCGCTAAAATGTTGCCTCCAGATTCAGCCAATAAGTTTATATACTATTTTATTCCATTGAGTAATGGAATTCGACTGTTTATGTCTGCGGGAAAATAATCGTCAATTTATAAAATCATAAGATTTCATGACTCATCTAGCATTCGATTGATTGTTTGAACAACTAAATGAAAGCAAATCTGTATCGTTTTGAATTTGAATACCTGCTACGCTCCAAAATCTCCACCAGCATTCGATTCATTGTTTTAGCATTCAGGACAAAAATAGGGAAAATTAATCGTGAGCTTTGTGTAATGACAGATTTAATTCTAATTTATTCAAATTCCAGAGCTCTGCATGATTGATGCTATATGCCCCTATTGAAGAAAAATGACAGGTGGCATGTTTGTTGAAGGTGGCGAAGCGAAGGTGAATAGAAATAACCACATTTAGAAATTATAAAATCAAGATATTGGAATTTGTAACGTTGAAAATTCTAATACGAAGAGATTTTTTAAGACTTTGTATTTTAAATGTTGTTTGACAAGTTAGGTCTACATTTCCTAAAACATTCATTAATGTTGATTTTTGTTAAATCTATGAAATGTTTATAATTTAGTAGATGCATTAATTCTGGCTTTTAGGTTAATGTATTTAAAATGAAATAAATAAGGAGGACAATGCATTTAGTTTTGTAATTAAAGAGTAAATGTCATTTGATAAAATTTTAATACTTTTGCTATTTTTTAATTAGAAATGTAGTTTGTATGTTGTAAACTATTTTGAATCTTATGTTAGATCTGTATTTTATCTTGGGTCAAGTTTGCATGTCTAAATTTAGTTCATGACTGTAGATTCATCTATTGTGTCTAAAATTAAGTATATGCAAAGTGTATCTTTGCTATTTGGTCTACTAGATTTAGATATGCTTATATTGTCTCTTTCTCTACTTTGAGAATATATTGGAATAGTTGCCATTATTTTCCTAAGGAATAGATTCTTCTAGGTTAGCCTAAAGCATTGGTAAAGAATAAGTATCCTTTAACTCACATTGATGATCTCTTTGATCATATGTGCAATGCTACAACCTTCTTGATTATTAATATTCGATCAAGATACCATCAATTAAGGCTAAAAGAAGAATACATTCATAAAATTATCTTTAGGACAAGATATCAAAATTATGAATTCATAGTTCTACTCTTTGGATCGAGGAATAGTCCAACATCTTTCATGAATTTAAATGAATAGTGTCTTCAAGGATTCCCTTGATAAGTTTGTATTATTATTCTTGGATAAAATTTTGATTTATTCCATGTGTGTAAATGTTGGAAGGTTTGTGCCTTCATCCCCTCGGATAGTTTGGTGCCTGTCTAGCTCGTTGCAAATTCATGACATGGCTTAACTACCTTCCATAGATCTTGTATAAGTCTAGCGTTTGTATCAGGTATTAACAAGTCGATCTTTTGTCACAACAATAAATCCATTGCAACAAAAGAACATAAAGAACATTTGAGAATACTCTTACAACGATTAAGAGAACATAAATTATTTGCAAAGCTATCAAACTATAGTTTATTTAAAATATAAGCACAATATTTTGGTCATATCATCTCCATAAAAGGAATTGTTGCAGATCCTTGAAAGAGTAAGGCTATGCTTTAATGGTTTGCACGTAAAAATGTGTATGAAGTGTGTAGATTAATTGGATTGGTGAATACTATATAAATTTTGTGTTAAATTTTTAAAATATAGCCAACCCCATTACATCTCTCAAAAGAAAATGGAAATGGTTATAGTGGTTACAAAAATGTAAGGAGGATTTTCATGTTCTTGATTTGAGTCGTTGACTACTGCACTAATGCTCAGTGGTCTTGGCCCATAAGGTTACTTTGTAGTTGTCACTAATGTTTCAAGTGAAGGTTGTGAACGTGTGTTACTCCAAGAAGGTCAAGTAGTAGCCTACGAGTCTAGGAAATTGTGACCTTATAAGTAGAATTATGCTTCACAAGATTTGGAGCTAATAGTAATTATTCATGATCTCCAAGTGTGGAGACATTATCTTATAGGAAATCCTTTCAAGCTCAAATTAGATAATCAATGACTTAAATATATTTTCACCTAGTCAAATTTTAAATATTGTCAAAGATGTTGGCTGGAACTAATATTTGATTACAAGTTTGAGATAAATTACATCAAAAGAAAGGAGGACATAGTTGGTGATGCACTAAGTCATAGGAGGCATACATCAACAATGTCTTATTTCACTCCAATTTTTGAGATCAAGTTTCAAAACGTTTTGTAGATCATTTCTATGAGCATGCAAAGTAATCCTTCTTAGAAAATTATTGGGATAAGATGTATGTAGGATACCATTTTGAATCTAATGGAGTTTAAAAATTTGATGAAATAATGTCTGTTGTAGACTAGAAAAAATTGAGAACTTTTGCATTGATTGAATCACAATGTTCCCTATATGTCAATCACCTAGGAGTGAAAAAATTAGTTGTGACTATGAAGCCACTATACTTTTGTAAGGGAATGAAGAAATATGCATCAAAATTTGTGGCAATTTATCTTGAATGCGAATGGGTCAAAGATAAACATCAACACCAAGTAGGATTATATTATCCTCATGAAATACTATAGTGGAAATGGACAGTAATTAGCATGGATTTTTCCCAAGGTCTACTTTTGTGAAGGAATAAACATGGCACAATTCTATTTGTTGGTGTTATCCACCTTCTAGGAGCACCAAATATAGAAAATAACCTTCACAAATACATAGAAAAGCACAGGCTATTTCACTGGAGAAAATAAAATGAATGAGATATGATTAATTTACACATTGCTACATCCTTTTAAAGGCATAAAGTATATGTCAAGTGTAAAACTACTCGATATGGGAAATAAACCAACCGAATTAATAAAATTATTATGCCTAAGTTAACTTAAGCCTAAGGTAAATATAATTTACTCTAACACCCCCCCTTAAGTGCAACTTAGGGAGAATGAAAATGCAAAAATGAAGATGTAGTATGGGTCCCGACTACAAAACCATGTTAGATACCCATTTATAATGCAAAAAAGAAATCTCTCACAACCAAAGAAAGGGAGAAAAGCCTTGTGGGAAAAAATCCCTCTTCAAAAGAGAAAAAAGCAAAAAAAGGTGATGCATGGATGGTTGACTCAATCACACCCCTCAAGTACTACAAACATCATCCATATACAACCAATAGCCCCCCATAAGAGGGAAAGAGAGAGACTATATAGCCCCCCCCATAATGAAGAAGCTCCTATGCCAATAGCACATGCATGAAGACAAAACACTATCCAATGCTTGCAAACAATATTTCTCCCCTCGGGAAGAAACCAATCCACTAGTGTATGAAGAAACTCCAAACCAAGAGATGAGGAAAGAAGTCTCAAGAAGTATGAAGTCTCTATAGGCTTCTCAAATGGCTCCATGTCTATGTCGAATGATACCACAATCAAATCAAGATCTAATGAAGAATTAAACACATCAACCTCCAAAGACAATGATTCCTCTGAATGGCTGCTCAAGATACTCCAACTTAATGCCAAACTGTGACACTAGAAGAGAAAAAGAAGGAAAAAGAGAGTATAAAGGTTCCCTCATCACATTCAAAGTATTGAAATCAACTCCTTCAAAGAGGAGATGAACATCATCAATCGTGTTTTCCAAATCATCAATGTGAGACTCCACAAATAAGAATGATATGTTTGCAAGATAAGAATCCCAATCAGGAAGACAATGAGATACTGGTTATGATGAATCATTAGACGTGCTCAATAAATCATCAACACAAAATGAATGGTTCTATAGAATAGGATCATGGAAAGTAGCAACCAATGAATGTGAAGGCTCAATAGGTATCTATGTAGTAGGAGTGGAACCCTCATCATCATCATCATCATCAAGATGTGCAAGGTGTTTCAAAGAAGAAAACTCATGTAGAGTATCATAGTCATATGGTATATTAACTAAATCATCAAGAGGTACAAGACAATCTAAAGCAAGATCATCGGGGAAGGGTAGAGCATCAGGATCTCCATATAACTCCCAAATTTTGGTCCATAGAGCACGAGGACACTCAATGCCATCAATGAAACTCAATGTGTTATCATCAACATGAAGAGCAATCACTCTGAAAACATGATCTCTTTTGGAACACCAAAGAAATTTATTGCTCCAAGACGTACCAATTTGAGGAACAAGACCATATAGGTATGGTAAAATATGAAACCATCGGGTAAGTGCAAGAAGTTGAGTCCACGAAACGTGGAAGTTTTTGCCTTAGCCAAAAAAATGAAATCAACTTTGCAAAAATGGGATCCCATTTAGGCTCGGGATCACGAGCCTAAAATAAAAAAACGGGATCCCGTTTTGAAAAAATCCATTTTTGGAAAGTTTTGAAAACGAGATCTCGTTTTGAAAACTTTCCAAAAATGGAAATTTTCATTTTTGGTAATTTTTGAAAACGAGATCCCATTTTGTAAAGTTTCCATTTTTGGAAACTATCCATTTTTGAAAATTTTCCATTTTGGGAAAAATTTCAAAACGGGATCTCGGTTTGAAAAATGATCTCGTTTTGCTAAACGGGATCCCATTTTTTAAAATTTCAAATGTAGGTCGGGTTTTTGCGTTGTTTATAGGTTCAAGAAATGGTTTGGGGATCCAAACATCAGCCCTTGACCTAGTTTGACCTGCAAGTTGAAGGTCCTAACAATGTCACAAAAATGTACTAACTTTGGGCATAGTCTGAAGGTTTTCTTTGCAAAGTTTTTCAATGAAATTAAAACCCATTATAGATTAGACAGTGTAGATTCCAAATATTTTTTTTTTTTACAATTGGATTAATTTTTTTATTTTTCATTTAATTTATAATTAAACATGACCATAAACTTGAATTATCAATGTTTTTTAGTATTTTAATAACTTTTTATCAAGATAACATTTTTATGAACGGCTTCCACGAGAACAAACTTTAGACAATTCTTTTCAATTTAAAAAAAAAATAAAAAAATGATAAGTTTAGGTCATCTTATGCATGTCGTACACGATGATTTTTCAAAACGACAAATATGCCTACTAAAAATTTAATTAAAAGAAAAAATTCAATAAAAAATTACAAAAATATATCAAAAACAAGCTTCAGTGAGTCACAAATATTTTCCCAAAAGGATTTAGAAAAATAAAATATTTTAGGTCAAAATATGGATGTCGTACATGTGCATGGTATGGTAAAAAAAAAGTGACTTTTAAAGAGTGGTTTTTAGAAATGCCTATTGAAACTCAATTTGTATAATTTGGGTATTGAAATAAATTACATATTTGGAAACTAGACTCCGAGTACTACATTTTATGATTAGCGATTTTTTTGAAGATTCCATCTCTAAGTGCTCCAAATTTTAAGGTCAAAGTATCAAATTCTGAAAATCAATTAAAACACTTCCACTTTTTGGCCAAAAAGTGGACTCAACTTCTTGCCAGCACCCCATCACAAATGCTTCAATATATCATCTCTCCATTGTACATAGTTCCCTGTTTTCAAGATGATTAGAGAAGGGTGAAATGAAAAACCCATAATGACTATCAATTCTTCAAAAATTACAGAGATAATACCTTCAATGAAGACAACTTCCAAATGCAATAAATGTTGATAGATGGTGAAATCATGTAGATTGTCCTATACCACTATGAGCTTGGCGAAGTCAACTTTCTAATCATATGTGGAATGCGAAAAATGGACTTCAGATTCCCAAGATATGCTTCATGGAAGATTGCCTATATTGTGTGCAAACCACGAATGAAGGGTCAGATTAAGCCCTTGATCACCCACGTGACCACCAAATAATGTATATTGGCCAATTAAAGGCCTCCAATTTGCTTGTCTCTGCATAGTCTTCTCCGTAGCAAAAGGATCACTCCTCAACAAGGAAAAAAATAATAGCATTTTCCAATGTGAGAGTTCGCAACCTCAATCAACAAGAAGAAAAAAAGTGTGCTCCAATAGTAATGAAATGTTCCTCCAGTCAGGGTCACGCTATCCTCCTCGTCAAATTTCAATACCCAGTCATACCCACATAAATATTTCAACATCAATAGAAACATCTCAGACGTCAAAAGAAAAAAATGCAAGAGCCTTCGTTGG
The DNA here is from genome assembly GCA_007115665.2 of Sequoiadendron giganteum. Lineage (NCBI taxonomy): Eukaryota > Viridiplantae > Streptophyta > Pinopsida > Cupressales > Cupressaceae > Sequoiadendron > Sequoiadendron giganteum. The sequence continues at coordinate 78,801,018 of CM021100.1, forward strand.
CTAGAACCTTCACACACTTCAAACGCCTCCACAAGAAATGATACCATATATTTTGGCAGTGTCTAAGTCTAAAGCGTCATGCCAGCCACGAACAAGAACTCACGCCTCTCCAAGCACCCAAATGGGCCTCTGCATAGAAAATTTGTGGCTCCTCTTGCAATATCTTGCCTCCAAAAATCGTGCCCTCTAAATTGCACTTTGCATAGTATTGAAACAATGTCAAATGCCTCCTATGAATGATTTGTGGGTAAACAAAAGTGATTTCGTAGAGTGCAACATAGGACAAATCATGCCACAAATAGTAAAGTCCACTAGAAAGAGAAAAGCGAGCCCTGCAATCAAGGAAAATGGTTCTTCCAAATAATGCCAAAAAAATGCCTCCTCAAAACCGAAATTCAGATTATACAAGTGTCATTTGACTAGCATTATTGAAATTGAACTTTATAAAGGTTATGATGAACAATTCACGGATTAGAGTTTCTAGTAATATTGAGTTTACTTCATTATGTTAGGAGTGACTATTGTATGAATACAATATTTCGAGCAATAGACTTACATATGGTGGGTTTTGTTAAAATCTTCCAGAGGTTTAGAATGGTAGTCTTCCTTAAAAGCATAAATTTTTATTTATGGATGATCTTTTTTTTGTTTTAGATGTGAAAACTAAATGAAAACTAGAGACTCTTGTGTTTATTTTTCTCAAAACCAAATTTTTGATTGTCAACGAAGTCATGAAGAATATGAATTCAAAGAAGGGTTTGTGATGCTATATCTTATAATTATTCACTATTTATTTGGAAATGAGGTAACTTAGAAAGACAATAAGCATTCTCAATTGCACAAAATTTCCCATTTTTTTATTTACTAGAAAGGTAAATGGAATGAATGAATGGAAACTTGCATTAACAACTATGCCAACTCAGTTGAATTTATCTAAGCACATGTGATGAAGGTGAATTTTCTACAGAAAAAAATAATTAATGGACACTTGCATTAACATTGATGAAAGCTATTAGGTTTTCCAAATTAGTTGAAAAAAGAATGAAATGCAATGAATTCCACTAGCCATGCTGGAAATGGACTACTATAAGCAATGCAAATAGAATTCATAAATAAATTTATGTTAAGTAAATGTCATGTTTTTAATTTTTTTTTTCTTCAAACTCATAAAAATTGAACTTTTTTATGCAAATCCCATCTAATTCAATGTTGAATTCTATGTCCAATTCTTATGATTAATAAAATCATTAAGGAAATTTAGTTTATATTGTCAAAAACAAACAAATATACTAAATATAAACATTTCAATATTACCAAAATGAATATATTACCTTAGATAATTTAAAATGATGTAGATACTTCAAAATTTCTTCTTCTACACTGTTACCATGTAGATTGGTGGTAAAAAGGTTATGGATCAAGCATAGATTGGTACAATATGAAGTCAACTGCATAAAAAAAATTGTTTCTGACTTGGACAAAGCGTTGAACCAGACAAACATAGGAGAATGTGGGCTTGAATCACGGGGTCAAACCTTATTTTACCATTTCAAGGTAAAACACATTTGGCACTCACCAAATTTGGGGCACACCAAAATTGACGCTCTCCAAATTTGGCGCACACCAAATTTGACGCTCTCCAAATTTGGCGAGCACCAAATATGTTGTTTAGAAAAGGAGAGATTTGAGAGAGAGGGAGAGGGAGAGAGGGTTGGAGGGAGACACTCGAGAGAGAAGGAGAGGGAGACGAAGTGGGAGAGAGGGGGTGGGAAGGAGAGACCTAAGAGAGTAGGAGAGAGAGGGAGTGAGAGATAGAGGTATGGGAGAGATACAATGAGTGAGAGAGAGAGACTTGAGAGATGGAGAGGGGGTGGGAGCGAAAGGGAGTACTCACGATAGAGGGATTTGAGAGAGATGGAGGGGGTGGGGGGAGATACCCGAGATAGAGGGAGAGAGAGAGAGTGGGAGGGGGTGCGAGCGAGATATCTAAGAGAGAGGGAGAGGGGGTGGGAGAGAGAAACCCGAGAGAGAGGGAGAGAGAAAAAGTGGGAAAGAGAGAGAGGGAGTGGGAGAGAGACAAAGTGGGAGATAGATAGAGGAAGTGAGAGAGAGAGGGAGAGAGACAAAGTGGGAGAGAGAGAGAGGGAGTGAGAGAGAGAGAGGGAGTGGGAGAGAGAGAGAGAGGAATAGACATAGAGACAAAGAGAGAGAGTGAGTGAGAGGGAGTGAGAGGGTGTGGGAGGGAGAAACCTAAGAGAGAGGGAGACACTCGAGAGAGAAGGAGAGGTCCAGATAAAGTGGAAGAGAGGAGGTGGGAAGGAGATACCTAAGAGAGTAGGAGAGAGAGGGAGTAAGAGATATGGGGATGGGAGAGATACAAGGAGTGAGAGAGAGACTTGAGAGATGGAGAAGGGGTGGGAGGGAGAGGGAGTACTCAGGGGAGAGGGAGTACTTAGGATAGAGGGATTCGAGAGAGATGGAGGGGATGGGGGGAGATACCTAAGATAGAGGGAGAGAGAGAGAGTGGGAGGGGGTAGGAGGGAGATATCTTAGAGAGAGGGAGAGAGATAGAGGGAGTGAGAGAGAGAGAGAGAGAGGATGTGGGAGAGAGATAGAGGGAGTAAGTGAGAGAGACAAAGAGAGGCCTAAAAGAGGGAGAGGGGGTAGAAGGGAGAGACTTGAGAGACAAAGAGGGAGGGAGAGTGGATGGGAGGGAGAGACTTGAGATAGAGAGAAAGGAGAGAGTGTGGGAGAGAGATAGAGGGCATGATAGATAGAAGGAATGAGAGAGAGAGAGGGACTTGAGCGAGAGAGGATGCCGGCAAAAATGGTGGAGTCTGGACTTTCCACCTGTGAGTTATATTTGTTTTTATTTATTTTAACAAAAAAAGAATAATTTCAATCTTTTTAACTAATCCATTTCGGTGCATATCCTGTAGTCATGGTACTCCCTGAGATCACATCCTTTAAGGCATTTTGTTGAACTATTCACGTGCCCATTTTTTGTGTGCATCCATACTATGCATACAATCCTCCTGGGAATTTGTAAATGCATCTAGAAAATTACCCTAGTTCCTTTATGCTTGATGGAATTTCATACCCTGTTTCAAATCTCCCATTTTGGTGCAGGTATAGAGGATGCTGGAAAAGGTTGTGGAATTTGGCTTTACACCTACCGATTGCATTTGCTTGAAATTTTCTAGAATCCTCTTCAATAAAATAATCTTGTGCATATCTTGCTTTGAGGGCATGTCATGTGACTGCATTTCTTTGTGGCATTTTTCTGAATGGTTCATGTGCTTTGTCTTTGCTTCCATAGTTTGCATGCATTCCTAACATGGAGGCATGCGGCCTCTTCCAAAGCTCCAATGTTGGTGCAACAGGGAGGACGCTAGCCCTAGATGTGGAGTTGGCGGCACACCCGCTAGTAGCATTTGCTTGAAAGTTTCTTAAGCCTTTTCAACAAATCCGTATTGTGCATATTCTGCAATCATTGCATTCCTTGAGATCACATTACTTGAGGAATTTTGTGAAACAATTTTTGCGCCTTGTCTATGAGTCCACATTTCTTTGAGGCATTATGTCAAACAGACTTGTGCCATTTCGATGGTTCTGCACATTGTATGTGTATCTACCAGAGCAATTGCAACATTAACATCTAACGAAACTCCTTTACTCTTTAAGTGTAATGGAGGTGTAGATCCTATTGTAGGCCTCTTTGTATGCGCCCACATTTTGTGTAGATGCTTTGTTGTAAGGCTTCATGTTTCACACAAATTGGGTGTTTATTTGCATAAGTTGATGAATCTAGTCTTACACTTGCCTATTGCATTATATATCTCCTTGCATTCATAGCAATTATAGGTTGGTGAATTTATGGAAATCTATTACCTGTCTTATTTCTACTTAAGGTATATTGAGAGTTATTTTGTGAATTCTGATTTGAGAAAATCTGTATAAATGTTTCATTGATATTAAATTAGTTTACTAGTTAAACATAGTGAGTTGATTGTTAGAATATTTAATATTCTGTAGTCAGTAGAACTGTCAACCCGTATGTCAGACTGAAGACTTCCAACTTGTAGCCTGCATATACCCCAATAATAAATTTTGTTAGGTAATTTTGAATTTGATTTGAAGCGCTCTTTTTTGAGCTTGTTGAAACCAACGTAAACCTGTAGCTCCCTGACAGCAATTAATCTGGTAGGTTATTTTGAAATTTGAAAGTAGCGCTCATTCTCATGAGACTAAAACAAGTAAAACAAAATGGATTGAATTCATTAAAGTTAGCAGCAGAAAATAGAAGAAGCAAGTTTTGAAGGAAAGCCTGCAGTAGCAGGAAGAAGAATATTCAACATAGAAGAAGGAATGTTTGTTCAGACAACAGCAACATAGAAGAATGTTAGAAGACATAGTGCACTAACAGCTGCAACTATAGAATGGTAGCAGATTATGTTCTAGGTGTGAGAGCAGAACCGTATGTATTGGACATCTGTCCAAAGTAGTGTTGTTTCGTTTTATGATTGAAGAACAGAGAATATACTCTGTATTTTTTGTATTTTGTGAAATCAAGGAATCTATCATTGAATCTTTTTTGTCTATTTAGTTTTGTTGTCGGAGTGCATCCTTTGTGTTTTTTCTTTCTGTTTGTCCATACAGTCACAACACTATTTTTCTATCTATTTTGCACCCCTGCCATTCCCAACAATTGGTATCAGAGCCCTATTTTTCTGGGCAGTCAATCAACTAGTCAGCTAGTTTGTTATTTGTGGGTGTATTGGGTAAAGCCCTAGGTTACCTAAGCATTAGTTTAATTTCTCAAACCTTTGAGAAATATGGTAGGAGGTGATAACAAAGGTTGGCAACAGCCACTGAATTTTGATGGACAAAATTATGACATATGGGCTAAGAAGATGAGAACCATCTTAGTTGCAAATGACTTATGGGAGTTGGTCACAAATGGGTTCAATGATATCATAGACCCAAATGCATTTGCAGCCCTTTCAAATGCACAAAATAATCAAATGAAGGAGACCCAAATGAAGGATGCAAAAGCCCTCAGTTTGATTGAGGCAGCCTTGAGTGAGGCTATTTTCACACGTATTGCAGCATCAAAATATGCAAAGCAAGCTTGGGATATATTGCAAAATAATTATAAAGGGACTGAAAAAGTTAGGTTAGCTAAGTTGCAGCTCTCAAGAAGAAATTTTGAGACTCTACTAATGAAAGATAATGAGTCCATTTCAGATTTTTATACTAAGATTTCAGCCCTTGTGAATTAGCTGCGAATCAATGGAGAAACAATGGACGAGCAAAGGATTGTAGAGAAAATCCTAAGAAGTTTGCCTACCAAGTTTGACTATGTAGCCGTTACCATTGAAGAGGCAAATGATTTGTCTCAAATGACATTAGATGAGTTGATGGATTCATTACAAACCCATGAGCAGCGATTGAATAGATTTGCTCCTTCCCTAGAGCAAGCATTCAAAGCTCATACCAATGGAAGAGGTCGGGGAAGAGGAAGAAACAATAGAAGTAGAGGCCAAAGAGGTAGAGGAAAAAGTAATTCTAGAAGAGGAGTTTCTAATAGCACAGAGGAGCCGAGCAGCTCACAGTCAGCAAACTAGTACCAGTGGAAGAACAATAGTTCGAACCAGAGGAATGAAAAAAGCAATGTGCAGTGTTATTATTGTCACAAATATGGCCATTATGCTAGTGAATGCAGGAAGAAGCAACGTGACCATGGAGGCCAAAATGCTAATGTAGCTAATGAGAATAAAGTTGAAAATGACAAGCAGTCAAATGTTTTCATTGTATGCAACCTTGTTGAATGTAGCAATGATGAAGTATGGTACTTGGACAGCGGATGTAGCAACCACATGAGTGGTAACAAGAATTTTTTTTCCTCCATTGACAGCAGTATGAAGACTGAAATCAAGATGGGAAATGATGAGAAAGTCCCCGTCATTGGAAAAGGTGTAGTCAACATCCAAACAAAGAATAGTGAAAGGCAGCAAATCCAAGATGTCTATTATGCTCCTAGCATGAAGCATAATTTATTGAGCATTGGACAAATGGTCCAAAATGGCTACCAAATCTTGATGGAGAATGGAGAATGCAAAATATTTGATAGAGGAGGTAGCAAGAAAGTGATGGTTGCAATGCAAATGACGAGAAACTGAATGTTTCCTCTCAGGATGCACATAATGTCTGCGATAGGAACAACAGACCAACAACATTGTTCACTGGCACTAACAGCAGTCGCTCAGCATTCGACAGTTGAACAACAGTTTGCTTTCAAGACAGTCATCAAAGACCCATCCAAACTATGGCATTTAAGGTATGGGAACTTAAGCTTTTCAAGTTTGAGTTTATTATCTAGGAAAGGCATGGTTACGGGTTTACCATCTATTGTAGAACCCGATGGCAAATGTGAGGCTTGCATATTAGGAAAACAACATAGGCAGCCATTTCAATCTGGGTATTCTAGGAGAGCAAGAGCACCTCTTGAGTTAGTGCACTCAGATTTATGTGGACCCATGAAAACCCCCACATTAGGAGGAAATACATATTTCATGACTTTCATAGATAACTATAGTAGAAAAATATGGGTCTATTTCTTGAAAAACAAATTAGAAGCCTTTGAGAAGTTTAAATGGTTTAAGGCCGCAGTTGAGAAGGAGAATGATCACTATATCAAAGCCCTTAGGAAAGATAGAGGGGGAGAGTACATCTCCAATGAATTTCTGAATTTTTGTAGGAATGAAGGCATTCACAAACAATTCACAACTAGGTATACTCCACAGCAAAACGGAGTGGCCGAGAGGAAAAATAGGACCATTCAAGAAATGGAAGAAAGTATGCTGAAAGCCAAAGGGCTGTCACACATATTTTGAGGAGAAGCTATAGCAACAACAGTCTATATTTTGAATAGATTCCCCACAAAGGCTGTCCATGATAGGATTCCACAAGAGGCATGGACTGACAGCAAATGGAGTGTTGAACACCTAAGGATTTTTGGGTGTGTGGCATATGCATTCGTGTCAAAAGAGAAGAGGCAGAAATTTGATGAAAAAGGAGAGAAATGCATCTTCATAGGCTATAGTGAGGAGTCAAAAGCTTACAAATTGTACAATCCCATCACCAAGAAGGTTGTGATAAGTAGAGACGTTATTTTTATTGAGAATGAAGCATGGGATGGATCGGTGGATGACACCATGGGTATTTCAGTTACAATACCTTTAGATGATGAAGAAGCTCCAAATGATAGCAACATAGGGGGACCTCAAGAGAGCAGTAGCTCCGGTGATGTGCAGCAGAGCAGTAACAATTATGGCAGTGTTCAGCAGAACAATAGTTATAGACAGAGACAACAGTCTGTTAGCTCCAAAATTCAGTAGAGCAGTAGCTCCAACAGTCAGTAGTACAATAGCTCTATGAATCAGAGTAGCAGCAACTCAGAAGCAAACTCAGACCCTACCCCCACACCAATAGCAACAGGTTTGAAACTGCGCAAGATTAACAGCAGTAAGGATGTGAACCCAACCCTCTACAAGAGTATGGTTGGAAGTTTGATGTATTTCACATCAACTAGGCCTGATTTGATGTATGTTGTAAGTTTTATATCTAGGTTCATGGAGGAACCTAAGGATACACATTGGCAAGTAGGAAAGAGGATTTTGAGGTATGTCAATGGAACAACTAGTTATGGCATTTTGTATGCAGCATCCAATGAGTTCAAGTTGGATGGTTTCACAAATAGTGATTGGGTAGGAAATGTGGATGATAGGAAGAGCACATCGGGATATGTCTTCAACATGGGATCGGGTGCAATCTCATGGGAATCAAAGAAGCAGTCGATTGTCTCTCTCAACACAGCAGAAGCAGAGTACATAGCAGCAAATGCAACAGCTTGTCAGGCTATTTGGTTGAGGAGGATCCTTGCAGATTTACAACAACAACAAGATGATAGCACAGTCATTCATTGTGACAATGTGTCCTCCATAGCACTATCAAAGAATTCGGTCTTCCACGGACGAAGCAAACACATTGATATTCGTTATCACTTCATAAGGGAGTTGGTAGAACAAGGTGAGATAGAATTACAGTATTGTAGATCCGAGGAGCAACTCGTCGACATCTTCACCAAAGAATTACTGAGAGACAGTTTTGAACGCCTAAGAGATAGGCTTGGCATTGTGGATAGCTTCAGAAATCAACTCCGGAAGGAATTTGTAGAGTGATAGCTGACTTGCAGATTAAGGGGGAGTGTTAGAATATTTAATATTCTGCAGTTAGCAGAACTGTCAGCCCCCATGTCAAACTAAAGACTTCCAACTTGCAGCCTGCGTATACCCCAGCAATAAATTTTGTTACGTAATTTGAATTTGATTTGAAGCACTCTTTTTTGAGCTTGTCGAAACCAACGTAAACCTGCAACTCCCTGACAAAAATTAATCTGGTAGGTTATTTTGAAATTTGAAAGTAGTGCTCATTCTCATGATGCTAAAATAAGTAAAACAAAATGGATTGAATTCGTTGAAGTTAGTAGCAGAAAATAGAAGAAGCAATTTTTGAAGGAAAGATTGCAGTAGTAGTAAGAAGAATATTCAGCATAGAAGAAGGAATGTTTGTTCAGACAACAGCAACACAGAAGAATGTTAGCAAACATAGCACAATGATAGCTGCAGCTATAGAATGGTAGCAAATTATGTTCTAGGTGTGAGAGCAGCATTGTATGTATTGGAAATCTGTCCAAAGTAGTGTAGTTTCATTTTATGATTGAAGAACAAAGAATATACTCTGTATTTTTTGTATTTTGTGAAAGCAAGGAATATATAATCGAATCTTTTCTATCTGTTTAGTTTTGGTCTCGGAGTGCATCCTCTGTGTTTTTTCTTTCTGTCTATCCATACAGTCACGACACTGTTTTTCTATCTGTTTTGCACCCCTGCCATTCCCAACATTGATTTGATGATCAATTGATAAGATAATTCATATAGAGAGTTAGAGAATATCATTATAAATTGAAATATACTTAGGAGGGCGTATAGGTATTTGAATATGTATCTATAATTATATGTGTAAATTTGTATCGTTAATAGTGTGTGTTATTAATATTAAATAGTTGCGTTTGTTTTTATTAATTCTGCAATTTAGAAAACTGTCCTTTTATTTAAAATATATATATCTCCATCACATTATGATGTGCACCTCTAATTTTTTGTGTTATTCGGATCTGCGACTTGGTAGTGTTTGACTAAAATATGGGTAAATTAGATAGTGCTAATGTTAGTTGATATGAATAATCTATTATGTAATGTTCATAGATACTGCATGTAGATTTTCAAGTGATCCGATCAATTAAAAGTGTAGGACCCTTTTACTCTTTCATTTTTTTATACTTACAAATTAGATATTGAAGACATGCTTGTTCATTAGTTGTTTCGAAGTATCTAGAATTGTGTTTGATTTTAATCAGATTATTGTTTAAAGTTTAGTTTCATCGAATTTGTTTATTAGCATTTGGAGCAAAAAAAAAAAAAGATTTATCTATAAATGTAGATATATTATATTAGGATTGCACTTATGGAAGATTTGATATATATATATATCAATATATATATACACATTGAAGATAGTAAATAATAAAGTTAGAGGTAGCTAATAGGTGAAGATAGATTCTATTATTAACACTGTGTAGTAATTATTGTGAGATTGAAGTGAATAAATACCTTTCTCTTATATAATATTAATATCTAGGCAATCAATTTTTAAAGAGAGCTAATTATTTAAGTGATTGAATTAAACTAGGTTAATTGTTCTTTGAGAGTTATGCTTCCAAGTAAATGAGATTACATAGGAATGAACAAATAAATGGTTGTCATGGAAAAATAAATTTTATTATTCAATTATGTCCTTTTAGAAAATAAAATATAATAAAATAGTTTAGGATAAAAATTACATGTACGTGTCTAGATAATTAAAAGGTGAATTAAATAAATAAGTGATTTGTTAATACTTACATCAACGAAAAAGGTTATTAAATAAATGAATAGGAGTATTAATTGATTAACTATTGTTTGTTGAATTTCGTTTACAAGTGGCTATTTATCAAATTGTAAACTTTTTTGTGTAATTAGTATGATTGTAGATTAAAAAAATGTATATCTATGGAAACTAATTGATTATGATAGTTATATGAAGTGTATTCTCTTATATTTATTGATAATTTTCTGAATTATTCAATATTTATGTGATTGATTAAATTGTGTTACGAAGTTAGAGGACTTATTCAAAACGAACTTGATAACTTTTGTTAAAGTTGTTAATTCTCATAACAAATGAATGTTGTTTTATGTTAATTTCATAGTAGTTTACGATATGGTGTCCTCGTTTAATTGTGTAATTTTCCTTATGGAATTAAGATTTACTCTTCCATTAAAATATAGCAATTCCTCTTCTCTAAGGCATTTGAAATTATGGAAATTAATTACAATATATTGTTTCTTTTATAATATATTTATATAGGCATGTACATATTTTATATATTTATTGTTATAAGTAATTATGAGTTGAGTATGTTCTTTTGATATAATTCTTTGATATTACATTCCATTATGAATTAGTTAATTTGAAAGAGAAGGATTCAATTGGAAAATCAAATAGGGAATTGGGTTAAATATAATTAGACAATTGAGGGATTTAATTGAATATTCTAAATTAGAGTATCTTTGAATAGTTACTGCTTATCCTTTGTAATCCTTTAATAGATGGTTTGGTAGTCTTCGAAAAGTGTGGTTTTCGACATATCCTTCTACACTTTATTTATAAGTTTGTTGGTAGTTTTGCATTGGGTATCATGCAAGGAGAACAATGAGGTTTCCCGTAGATGCCCCATTGATTAATCTATTGTTCAGTAAATGCAGTTGATTTTGTATTGAATCGATTATGTTAGCTTGAATAAGATTGAATATTTCGTTTTGATGTTACTTTTATTCTACTCTTGTCACTTTGTGATTTGGTTTTATATAGCCATTTTTGAGGTTCCATGTTATGAGTCTTTCTCTTGTGTTAATTTTGAATAAGGAGACCTGATGTGCTATTTTTCTTGTAGTCATATTTTGAGATGATTGGGAACCCGAAATATTGAATTTCCTTTAGTGGAAATTTGTGGATTTTTGGTATTTTAGGGTTCGAGAGGCAATGGAGAAACTTGGATTATGATGATATTCCATGGTGGGACCTTTGTAACTCATTGATCTTATTCCTGATTTTGATTTCTTGTGAGTGTTACCTTGTACATGGTGTTGACTTTGGTTATGACTATGAGCGAGATGGTTCATGCCTCACATGTGCTTTCATTTTGTGGCTTTTATGTTTGGTACATCCCTAGTGGTTGTGAGTCTTATTTCAAAAACTACTGGGGAGGGTGGCTATTCACGGGGGCCGGCGCACAAAGGAGCTGTTAGGATACTTGAGAGAGAGAGAGGGGGAGAGGGCGTGGGAGAGAGATACCCGAGAGAGAGTTGGTGACACACCTACCAGTACCATTCGCTTGAAAGTTTCTTAAGCCTTTTTAGCAAATCCGTATTGTGCATTTTCTGCAATCATTGCATTACTTGAGGAATTTTGTCAAACAATTTTCGCGCCTTGTCTATGAGTCCACATTTCTTTGAGGAATTCTGTCAAACAGACCCGTGCCATGTCGATGGTTCTACACATTGTATGCATATCTACCAGACCAATTGCAACATTAACATCTGACGAAGCTCCTTTACTCTTTAAGTGTGATGGAGGTGTAGATCCTATTGTAGGCCTCTTTGTATGCGCCCACATTCTGTGTAGATGCTTTGTTGTAAGGCTACATGTTTCGCACAAATTGGGTGTTTATTCGCATAAGTTGATGAATCTAGTCTACACTTGTCTATTGCATTATTTATCTCCTTGCATTCATAGGAATTATAGGTTGGTGAATTTATGGAAATCTACTACCTATCTTATTTCTACTTAAGGTATATTCAGAGTTATTTTGTGAATTCTGATTTGAGAAAATCTGTATAAATGTTTTGTTGATATTAAATCAGTTTACTAGTTAAACATAGTGAGTTGATTTGATGATCAATTGATAAGATAATTCATATAAAGAGTTAGAGAATATCATTATAAATTGAAATATACTTAGGAGGGCGTATAGGTATTTGAATATGTATCTATAATTATATGTGTAAATTTGTATCATTAACACTATGTGTTATTAATATTAAATGGTTATGTTTTTTTTTATCAATTCTACAATTTAGAAAACTGTCCTTTTATTTAAAATATATATATCTAGGCATGTACATATTTTATATGTTTATTGTTATATATTTATATAGGCATGTATGTATTTTATATATTTATTGTTATAAGTAATTACTAGTTGAGTATGTTTTTTTGATATAATTCTTTGATATTACATTCCATTATGAATTAGTTAATTTGAAAGAGAAGGATTCAATTGGAAAATCAAATAGGGAATTGGGTTACATATAATTAGACAATTGAGGGATTTAATTGAATAGTTTAAATTAGAGTATCTTTGAATAGTTATTGCTTATCCTTTGTAATCCTTTAATAGATGGTTTGGTAGTCTTCAGAAAGTGTGGTTTTCGACATATCCTTCTACACTTTATTTATAAGTTTGTTGGTAATTTTGTGTTGGGTATCATGCAAGGAGAACAATGAGGTTTCTCATAGATGCCCTATTGATTAATCTATTGTTTGATAAATGAAGTTTATTTTGTATTGAATTGATTATGTTAGCTTGAATAAGATTGAAGATTTCGTTTTGATGTTGATACTTTTATTCTACTCTTGTCGCTTTGTGATTAGGTTTTATATAGCCATTTTTGAGGTTCCACGTTATGAGTATTTCTCTTGTGTTAATTTTGAATAAGGAGACTTGATGTGCTAACTTTCTTGTAGTCATATTTTGAGATGATTAGGAACCCGAAATATTGAATTTCCTTGAGTGGAAATTTGTGGATTTTTGGTATTTTAGGCTTCAAGAGGCAATGGAGAAACTTGGATTATAATGATATTCCATGGTGGACCTTTGTAATTCATTGATCTTATTCTTGATTTTGATTTCTTGTGAGTGTTACCTTGTACATGGTGTTGAATTTGGTTATGAATATGAGAGAGATGGTTCATGCCTCACATGTGCTTTCATTTTGTGGCTTTTATGTTTGGTACATCCCTAGTGGTTGTGAGTCTTATTTCAAAAACTGTTGGGGAGGGTGGCTCTTCATGGGGGCCGACGCACAAAGGAGCTGTTAGGATAACCCATGGAAGAGTTTCCTAAACAAGTGATAATTTAATTAATAAACTAGTGGGTTTGGGTAGTTAACATTTAATCAAGATTAATTATGTGCCTCACCCATACCATTAGTGCTTTATCAGGCTAAGGATGGGGTGAGAAGACGTGGTCGGTAAGATCACTGCCTTGTCCTCATGAAAGGTAAGAGATCCTGCATGAGTCACCCTATGGAGTGGTGCCTTGAGATAGGCAGTCAAGATAACCATAGATGGAGGCGGCACCTTGTGATAGGTTGTCTGGATAATCCATGAAAGGCCATGCGATGACACTCTCCCATAGTACGCATTTATTTTCCTTTGCTTGGCAGCCTTTGGAAGTGTTAATGTACTTGTTTGATGTTGCTTTATGTCAGTGTTGATGTTAGACATGTCTTCTTGACCTTGTTTGGATGTGGATCCTTTCTTGTCATCTCCTAGCATGGGGGGTGGACCTTCAGGTCCACACGATCGGGTGGAACGTGCTATGCACCCCATTGGGTTCTTAGGTTGTGTTTGTGATGCAAAAGTGGATGTAATCTCGAGAGCTTCAGTTGGTTGAAGACTATTCCACATTTTGTACCTTATTCTCTAATATGTATCATTCTTGTACTCCATTTACTCTTCTTGTTGATATAAGGGAAGCATCATGTAATGTACGGTTGAATCCATGATATGTTGTATCTATGGAAATATTCTCCACTATTGTAAAATTAAACTATGAATTGAATTGTAATAAAATGATGTATTCTTTACTTCCTCTTGTGATTGTGTATTTGTTCTTATCTTCTTGGCATTATCTTTAACGAGGTGGTTGGTATGGGTTCTTACGTTTAGTAATGCCACCACGTGTACCCCAGAGGATGTAGATGATTTTGTAAATGCACAATGGCTTTTCATGTAATGTATATACATATTCATCTTATGAATATTTCTCTTAAAAAAAAAAAAATTGTTGTGTGGTGTTTGTTGCCTTTGGGGTTCACATGGTGGGGCGTTACAAGAGATATGGAGAGGTAGAGGGAGACAAATAGAGGGATTGAGATAGGGAAGGAGTGGAAGAGAGATAAAGCGAGTGACTATGAGAGGGAGATGGGGTAGGAGGCGGAGACTTGACAAAGAGAGAGAGGGAGGGGGGTAGGAAGGAGATACTTGAGAGAGAGAGAGAGGGAGAGGGGGTGGGAGAGAGAAAAAGTGGGATAGAGAGATGGAGTGGGAGAGAGAGGGAGAGAGACAAAGTGGGAGATAGATAGAGGGAGTGAGAGAGAGAGGGAGAGAGACAAAGTGGGAGAGATATAGAGGGAGTGAGAGAGAGAGGGAGTGGGAGAGAGAGATGTAGATAAATAGAGACAAATATAGAGAGTGAGAGAGAGGGAGGGAGAGGGGGAGGGAGAGAGAAACCTAAGAGAGAGGGTAGGAGGGAGACACCCGAGAGAGAAGGAGAGTTCCAAACAAAGTGGGAGATAGGGGGTGGGAAGGAGAGACCTAAGAGAGTAGGAGAGAGAGGGAGTGATAGATACAGGGATGGGAGAGATACAGGGAGTGAGAGAGAGAGACTTGAGATATGGAGAGGGGGTGGGAGGGAGGTGGAGTAATCAAGGGAGAGGGAGATGTGGTGGGAGGGAGATACTTGAGAGAGATGGAGAGGTAGATGGAGATAGATAGAGGGAGTGAGATAGGGAGGGAGTGGAAGAGAGATCTAGAGGGAGTGACTATGAGAGGGAGAGGGGGTAGGAGGGGGAGAATTTACAAAGAGAGAGAGGGAGAGGGGGTAGGACAAAGATACTTGGGAGAGACAAAGAGGGAGAGGGGGTGGGAGAGAGATACTTGGAGAGAGTG